>VWZW01002467.1:922172-959881 GCA_013397115.1 Edolisoma coerulescens
CTCGGGCTGGTTCTCCCTCCGTTACTCACATCAGACTCGGGATTGCTTTTGCGAGTCTGAAATAACGGTTTATTGTTCTCGCATTCACAGCTACGATCACAAGCAAGGGAAAACAGCGGGGTTTGCTCTCAAGCCGATGCGATGGGGCCGAGCAAGACAGCGGTGCCTGATGATGCGTTTGCGTTCAGCACCCAGCGATACAGGAATGAAGCTAAGGCTCTACAAGCACAGGTACCATTTGCCTTCTGCAGCGATGCTGAATTGGTTTTCTTTGTGATTGTAACAAAAAGATGATTCTGACCCACTTTGTGAGACAGCCCAGCAGGGAGTGTCGTATTAGCTTTCCTCATGTTGTCACACATAATCTTGACACTGTCCTTTTGTAAGGGTAGAGATCAAAAACTATATCTGTAATTGATTGTCTGTTGTGGTTCAGTCCCAGTAGGCAGCTGAGCATGCAGCCACTTGCTCACTCTCTCCCAGTTGGGATGGGGAAGAGAACTGGAAGGCGAAAAGTATGAAAAGTTGTGGGTTGTGATAAAGGCAGTTTAACCGGGAAAGCAAATGCTTTCCTGTTTGTGTGCACAAACAAAGCAAAATAAGGAATTCATTTCTACATCCCATCAGCAGGCAAGTGTTCAGCCCTTTCCACAACCTCAGCACATGTTAACAGTGACTTAGGAAGACAAATGCTGTCGCCGGTCTCCCCTGTCTCCTTCTTCCTTGCAGCTTTTACTGCTGAGCATGATGCCACAGGGTGTGGAATATCCCTTTTGTCAGGTGGGGTCAGCCATCCAGTTGTTTCCTCTCTAGCTTCTTGCCCACCCCCTGGCTACTCACTGGTGAGCAGGTGAGGAGCAGAAAAGGCCTTAACCTGTGTGAGCACTGCTTAGCAAGAATGAAAACATTGGCGTGCTGTTAGCACTGTGTTCAGCACAAATCCTAAACAGCGCCATCATGACAGAGTTGCATCACCTGTGTGTAGTGTTCTGTATAACATCAGGGTTTTTTTTACACTTTGAACAGCTCCAGTTTAATAGAAATGTTCCTGCAGTTCCAGAGAACTTGGCTCTCAGATTCTCTCACCCCCGTCCAATTATAATAGAAAAACTGAAGGCATCCAGTGGTCAGAGAAATCTAGTTGGAAGTGAGGACCCCAGCCTGAGAAGCTCTGGGATGTTCTCAGTGGTATCTGAAGAGAGACTGAAATTGGCTGTTCAGCTGGCAAAAAGGGACATCAAACAAAGACATCTCAAAGAACAAGTGAAACAGCAGGTATTTGGAGATGTGGTCAGTAAACCATTGTGGACCCAGAAATCACAACAGCAGAAGACTGAAGTATTTGTAAGTCGAGAAAATAAAAATGCCCTGAAGTCTCAGACTCGCTTGACATGTCAGCAGAGGCTTGACCAGCCTTCCCAAGGGGAACCTGCCAGCTCTGACACAAATGTTTATCTCTGCGTAGTTAAGGAGGGAAAGCCAACACCAGCTGCTTTGGACTCTCCACCCACCCATGACACAGGACCAGACCCCAAGCCAAATTTAAATAAAAAAGAGCATAAAAATATGCAGGAAGTCCAGCGTCTGCAAAAAGAATTGAGGAGCTACGTCCAGAAAATCGAAGAAATTATTAAAAAAGGTGTAAGACTGAACAATAATTGTATTATATAAATGTACACTAGTTTGTTGATTTTTTTTCCCCCATTTTTTGGGTTGGGAATTCATGTTTATGTCTGGATTTTTATTTTTGAGAACCATCTGTTTTCTTGAAAAGTAGATAAAAGGTAGAATAGCTAGCCATCTTAAGCAATTGCTTCTTTTGTAATGACTAGCAGGAGGTTTAACCATTCCTAATTTTGAGTGCTTTATCTGCAACTTTGTCATAAAACTAAGGGGTCACATGATTTTTTAAAATAACTAATGAGCTGTATTGTATGACACTGTTTAGTCAAATTCTAAATAGAAACAGAAGGTAGAGTTTACAATAACTAACTTGCATTACTGTTAAAGGAACCCCCACAAATATGTGGTTTGGTTCTGCATGGAAGAGGCTTGTTACTAAGTTATGTCTGTTGGCATGGCTTTATTGGGATTTTCACGGGTTAAATTAAGGTATAAAACTTTATATTCTATGCTTTTTAGGGAGAGATAGAGAACTTCTAGATCCTGAAAACAAGCAGCGACTTTGCATTAGGAGACAGCAGCAAGCTGCACGGTCGGCTCGGATGCTGTATGTGCTCCAGCAACAGGTAGGAACCATCAATTTAAACTGGGATCTATAGTAGCTTCATTTGTTGTGATAAATTTGACAGAAACTAACTGAAACAAGAGAAATTCAATCAGGTTATGTCTGAACTTCCATAGTTTAGATCTAAATGGTGTGACTAATTTCCCTCATGGCTGGACAGAGAGGTGAGCATCACTGTTGGAAAATCTGGACTTTCACTCAGATGCTACAGTGAAGATCTATTGTTCATTTATAGACGTGGAACTAATTCTGACTGACTTGCTCCTCTGCGTCTGCTTTCTTGATAAACAGGTAAAAGAAATTCAGGATGATATAGAGAAATTGAGTCCTCATACAATCAAACATACTAAAAAGGTAAGATGTAATTATCCTTCAGGCTGTAAGTGACTTATTGACAGAGTTTTCTAGATAATTGAGTTTGATTGTCTAGGGTGCAGCTGAGCCCTCTCCAGAAAGGAGATTTCCTTTGCATCTTGCACATTTCGTCTCATTCTTAGAGAAGTATGGCTCACTTGGCCTGATCCTGCCTTCGCTGCTTCCATCTTCTCCTCAGTTCTTATCTGCAGTAAATGAGGGGAAGGTGGTTGGTCTTCTGCATTTATGTGGCTTCTAATTCCTTTTTCATTCCAATTCCTTTTTGCAATAACAATGTGTTCTGCTCTTGACTGCTTTTTTAAACTTCTGGTTGATGGCACTCAGCTTTACCAAGCCTTCTTTCTGATTTTCTTCTCTGCCCAGCACCTTTCAGAAGGACAGCTGAGATCATGCCTGCAGTCTGGCCAATGTTGCCCTGTTGTTCTCTTGTGCTTTTTCGATCACCTGTATTTTCTTCTTTAACAAAACGCAGAGGATTGAGAAGATTCTTGTTTGTGCAGTTGCTGCACATTAGGGTCCAGCCAACTGTAGATGACTACAGTTCTGTGTTGGCACAGGTAGTAGAAACATCAGGACCTGTTATACCCAGGCTGTTTTACCTGAAGCCGGCATGACATTGATAGGAGTATTCTTGTGAGGAATCTTGAGTAGATTACTTCAATGCCTGTTTTGTTTTGTCTCACAAATGGCTTAATATCAATCAAAATTATTCCGAGCCTGAGTGTTTCTGCATGAAATTTCGGCAGCAATTCTTCCAATAGTATAAGTATTCATAGAAACTGTAGTTATTAAAGCATTTATTTATTTTTCGTTTTTCCAGTCTCGAGCAGTATCCAGGTTGGCAGCAGCACACAGAGGAGCTGTACGAACCTTGCAGGCATTTGCCAATCAGTTTATAGATCAAACAGATGAGCAGATTCCTGCCCACTACAAGGAACTGGGCAGTCTCGTTCGACAACTGTCTCTATGCTCTGCCAAAGTAGAAGGGGATTCTTCCATTTCTGACATTATCATAGATATTTTGCTGCAAGTTGAGGTAGGAAAAAAACATTTGTTTTTGCTAAGGCAGGAAGGATATAGTGAAATATGAGATTGTGTTCATGAAATGGCAGAATATATTACTGGTTTTGTTTTTATTCTTTTTAAAGGCCATATTTTCTGATGTAAAAATGTACTTCTAATGTTCCTAAGTAATGGTGGTCTGAAAGAGAGGTGCATCCTAAACACAGAAGCTGCCTGCTACTGGTCTTATTGATGCTGTTCCTGTCTTTCTTGGCTGTCCTGGTAGAATGAGGACTGGCAGTGATAGTGGTAACAGAGCATCAGTTTCTAATTCATTTGTCATTTTCAGGACCGAGAGAATTAATTTTATAAATTGGTGTGCATTATGTGTTTGTTACTTTGGATGCATGCTTTAGTCATCAGCATCGGTGATGAGCACCTGAGCATCTCATGATGTGGTGGGTGCAGAATTGTCCAGGCAGAAGATAAAGTTGTGGGTACAAGAGTTACTTAGCCCTGTGCCCTTCGGATATCTTTTTTAGTGATATCTGATGGCTTATACATTCATTGGTATCAGAAAAGTTCTGATTCGTCTTGCCTGCTGCATAAATTTAATAAAAGCAATACCAGAGCCATAAGATACTTTCCTTAAAATACCATTAAAACTGTAAGAGCTGTGTTTTTAATTTTACTGTTATGAACTGCTTATGAGAACAGTAACAGTGCAAACTGCCTGGGAACGGGAAAAGAGGTAGTTGTTTAAGTTTGGACATAGCACTGGAAGAAGTGTCTGTGTTATCATAGTTATGTGACCATGGGGGTTTTGTTGGTCTGTAGCCCTTGTGTTCAATTCTTTTTGAACCTTCTGTAAACAAATGGTTTGCTGGAGTCAGTTGTAAGTAAAAAAATGTAAGCCTTTTCAGTAAGATTTAAGTTAATAATATGAAAAAGCTTCTACATGAACAAGCTATCAGGAATAATCACTGCCAGAAAAAAAACCAAAACAAAACCAGACCAAAACTCCAACTGCTTAGAATCTCTTGAATTTGCTTTTCATTACATCAGATTTACTGAGAGAGTAATTAAAACTCTATAAATATTTGGTACAGGATCTGAATTCACTGCTGGAAAACAGGCAAACACCAAAAACAGTGAAGAAATGTATTTCAGCTTCTCATGCCAAATCTCCAAGGAGCACTGAGACATTTCCAGCCAGAAAGCACCTTCTGTCACCAAAAGGAGAAAACAAACCTCTTACCTTAAAGGGACAGCATGGACAAGAGTCTAAAAAACCTCCATGTGCCAGGAGTCTCTTGACTGGTTTGTATTTTGAATAACTAAATACATTTTTATCGCTTAACTTGCCATCTGCAGTTCAATTTTTTAGTATGGTATTGTTGGTCAGAAGTTGGTCAGATGTTAGCAAATCAGTCTTAACAAAAACCAGGCTGTGGTTGTTGTTTAACTGTTCACACTCAAAGGTTATTCTGTAGCTTTGGCTCAGAATTCTCTTGGTTGGTACAATTTCTCTACTTCTGGGAGCAGTGGCTGTTTTGTCCCAGCCAGTTCATTACTGTTAATGTCTTTTGCACAACAGTCACAGTTCTGTACCTAGAGACATATTAACTGATGGTTAAGCTGAAGACTTGGGGGTCTTCACCACTATATTGCCACGCAACTGCTCGGAGTTGGCTTTCTGTATTGTTCTTTTACTTTGCATATGAAAGAAAAGGAGCTTTATTCTTTCTCAAGGTGTTGTGAGATAAATTTACCTGAAGTATTTTGGCACCTCATGAAAGCCACTCTAAGTTCCTACATTATTATATAATCTATATTAACTGTTTTTCTTCTTTGTGGTGACTTTCTCATACCTCAGGCTGGTTTTTACTAGAAAAGTAAGTATTCCCTACTGCCCCCAGGTAGCAAGAATTCCATATGCCAAATTCATTTCTGGCAGTCCAGGGAGACAGTATATAGATCTAATGGTTTCCATGTGTCGTGCTTCCTAAAAGGGGATGTTTTGTTATCACTGCCTAGAGCTCATATGGCAATTGCTACCAAAAGGCTTTCCCATGACTTGCATATATATGTGTATTTTCAAATATCTCTATACGTATAAATATGTATATGCACACAAACCCCAAACCTACCTGTTCATCAAAACAGTGTAAGAAAGACAATTTCTTTAATACTTGTCAGGAAATACAAGGCTAGAATTTTTCTTTTTGTCTTTGATTTTTGTAAACTTATGGTAGAGCTTAAAAGTTCATGATTAGGTATACCTAGTATAACAGAGGTATCAAATATAGAAACAAAGACAATTCTTGCCTCTTTCAACTTACAATTAAAAGTTTATGTGTTATTTTTGATACAGATAAACACTGACATGTTGCAAATATTTCAGCAGTTCAACAGGCAAACAGTTGTGCTCATATATTGCACAATAAATACCAAGAAGAAAGTGGCCCACCTACTCCAGAGAGAAATGCCACTTTGCAAGGAAGCACGGTTGCACTGGTGAGAGCTAGAGCTGTAAAAAAAGAGTCTGTCCTTGAAAGTGGTGCTTTGAAGAAAAAAGATGTGTTATTGCCTGCAAAACCACAGGTATGGAAGTGATAAATCATTTATGCTGTCTTCTACTTGTGCTCTGGGATTTGTTATATAATATAAGACACTGTCCAAGCTTTGCACTTGCTCACAATATTGCTATTCTGAGCTAGGAGACATAGGGGGATGAACTATGTCATCTATCTGTTATTTCTAGTGGTTATGACTATTTTAGCAAATGTTTTTCGAAAACAGTGTTTACCGTTCCTTGGGAATACACTATACAACTAGAAACAACAGAATTAGTAAAGAAAATGCTCACTGAAACTAGTTTCATGTTTGAAATTAACGTGTTTTTTTCAATTTGAAATTAAGCGGACGTATTTTCCTCCTGTGATCATTCTCTGCCACAGAAAATGCGCTCAGCACTAATGTTGTGCTAATGTTAGTAGGAGAATATAAGTTACTCAGGCTTACTTAATTGATAACAGAAATGATAAAATTTCGCTATACAAGTTCTGGTTTCTGCTAAGTCCTTGCAACCAGAAAGAAGCTCCACAGTACAAACGAAACAATTCTTAAAAGACTAGGGCTAGATTTTGCCAGCAAGCGTATTTTTCTTTCATTCCTTCCTCAGAGTATCACTTTTAACTAGGAAAATCAAATCTGACACAGTAACATAGATGTATGCTTATGTAACTTTTACTGCTTCCTATCCCTGTGGTTCAGTGAGGATCGTGAGCAGGAAGGTTAAGCATTTCAATAATTCATATTGAGGGGACGAGTCTAAGTGACCTTGTAACAAATATAAACGTGGGAATATTACAGTTTTGTGGCTGAATACAGTGTTACCTTGGAAACCTTCTATTTGGATTTATTAATAGTTAACATGGAGTCTAATTCTGAAAAATCAAAAATAAGTTTTTTTCCCCATGAAGAGCAACACTGGAAAAGTTGGAACTATTTGCAAAAATAATAGTTGCAGGATTAAGCATGTGTTCTGCTCAGGCACAGCTGTACTTCCCTTTAAAGCACTTGTAAAACCTTCACATACGTCAACTGCAGCAAAGCCAGCAGGCATGATTTCAAGACAAAATCTGAAGCAGAATGCAAAATACTTTAAAAATTGAACAGCTGGAATATGTGTTTTTAATGTGATCATGTTAATTTTAAGGGAATGCTGAAATCTTTAAAGCCAAGACGGGTACACCCTCCAGGAAAGCGTGCCCGATTTCGAGAGCCGACTATAGCTTTCCAACTAAAAGAGAACAAACGACCTGTTAGAGAGAGCAAAATGCCTTCCGTGCCTTCAGCGCCTCCACCTCGGTGTGTTTCACCTCAGCGGTATGTTTGCAGTCCCCGGCACCCACCTTTACCCTGCTTCACACTGGAAATGCTTCTGGATCTGTGCTAGTACCTAGGATAGCGTTGGCCTGGCTTCAGTCCAGGGTGGCCAGTGGCACAGCACAGCTTGCTGTCAGATAGCTGCTCTCCTTTCCCGTTTGGCCCGGAGCAGCCTCATTCCCTAAAGCCTGGGAAGAGCCAGAGCTTTAGTCTTTTGCCTGAGTTGCTGCCTGGGAGTCAAGGCCAAACTGTGCAAGGCAGGGCAGTGACAAAACTCAGGAAGTGGTGTGGGTATTCCCTGCACTGCATTAAGAAGGTAAAATATTATCTCCCTGTTCCAGAAGGACAAGTTACATATATTTGTCCCAGACAATAATAAAGTGCAGGTTTGTTTACTTTAAACTCTATTCAACGTCCTGTTAGACAGGAGTCTCCAAATTTAGGTTGATTTGGGACTGGTGTTTGTGGCATTTGAAGCAGGAGATCCAGGTGCTGGATCTGTACTAGGCAGTGTGCATCGTAAGATGAGGAGCTCATTTCTCTGGACAGCATTTGTGGATAGCGGTGTAGTTCCTGTTTGCCAGCAACAGAAACATGATTCAAGATCCCTCATGCTCAACAGAATTTTCTGGCTTATATGGTCTTAAAGTCTATTAATTTTTTTCTCTAAAGTTTCTTGTAATTCTTCCAAACTAATACTGGAAATCACACTATTTCATTCTTCAGTTGTTAGAATGTACATTTTGTAACTCTGTGCTACTGTGCTATTTTTGAAGACTAGCAAGGCTTGAAGCAAAAAATTCAAGAGGAGTGAAGGTTCTAACTGACCTTTGCAGAGGAGAAATGGAAAAAATATAAAAGTTAAGATAATGACTTACTTTGAAAAATCTCATAAGGGGTGTCAGGTCTGATATGAGCTTCTCCCCACTCCCAACAGTCCCCCTAAAAATACATTTATGTAGTGGTGTTTTAAATTAATGTTGTCATAACAGGTTTCACAATGGCATTGTCATTTCTTCTTCTTTGTGCAGGTCACAAACTGTTTCTCCAGCCCAGTGTGCAGACAAAGCTGGGAAGGAGGTACGGGAGCGGTCAGAGCCTCTGTTAGACAGGACACAGGCAGTACAGGCAAGCTCATGCCACTGGGTGAATGATGCCTTGAGAGCTGTCAAACATTTACAAAGGGGCAACAGACAGTTTCTTTTCAACTTCATGCAAGTTGCTTTTGTTTTGGTTTGGATTTTTTTTTCTTTCTTCTATTGGCTTTGTGTCTTTTTGTTTTCTGTGGCATTTGTTTTTGAGGCTTGTTTTTTTAAGTAGCAGGTTGCAACAAATGCAGATATTCTGAGTGAAAAGCTATTGGGTGATCTTCTGGAAGATACTGCTCAGGAACTGTGGAGCATGGATCAGCAGGAGAGACTCCAGACCAAGGCCCTGCTTGTGGCTGACACTCATAGCCTGGAGTCAATGTTGCAAAGAATGGAAGAAATTGAAGTAAGATTTTCTGTCTTGCTTGGTCTCTTTAGTGTCAATTTCTTATTTACTGTCCATAAATTATAATATTTGTAAGTATCTACATTCTTAAATGAAGCAAGGTCTGACTGGATCAGTGTCTGAGATCAAAGACCTGGATGGAGTTTGTGCTTCCAGAAAACACAGTGTAAGAACAGAAGCAGAGTGTTTGGTGACTCTGTTGCTGTTAAGTTGGCAGACCTGAGTTTGCATCCCATCTCAAGACTTTTGTGGCTTAAATCATTGTATGTGAATGGGAGAATCAGTATGGTGATTATGTTGATTGTCTAGCAGATTGGAAAGTATTTGAATATTAATTTGAATTTTTCCCTTTTTTGTGCTATAGAATCTCAGTATTCTAGTAGCATGACCATCTTGAGGAAATACACTCTGGCCATCCAAAGTATTACACAGGGCAACATGGAAAAGTCAGACAAATACATGGTTATCTGTGCCTTTATTAATCTTTCTATTTAAATATTCATAAGGTTATTGTTTACTTGCCTTGAGCTTTCTCATAGATAGCTTTCTTAAAAATTTTTCTTCGATCAATTTTTTCATAGTTTCTCGTTTGAATTCCATTTTGGCCTCCCTGTTCTCTGAAATTTATTGTGACTTAGAACTGCTCAGTTTAGTGCCATTTACTTCTAGAGATCTGTTCATCAGTTGGAAGTGTGAAGCTGGCATCCTGCAGTGTCCTTGTCCCCGAGGCACTGGAGCACCCATTTGGATTCATTGTTGGTGAGGCAGGAGCAGCTTGAGGGCCCTTCAGTTGTTTGGCTAAGGGCTGTTGGTCTGAAATGGGAGGAGTTCCCATGGGACTGGCAGTTAGTTTTGTATTCGAGTATGGCATTTTGAACAAGATAAATGTCTGTGTTTTCACCCCCCCAACCCTCTTCTGTGTTTTGTTACCAGCCAAAATAAGCCTGCTTTGCCCAAGGAGGATCATGACTTGCTTTCCTATGGAGTTGTAATCAGTACAGCTGAGCTGCCAGGTACATGGGTGATTGATTGATGTTGTGTGTTCCACTGCAGATGTACCAGGAGGCTGTCCGCAGGAGAGTCACCCAGATTGTGTACAGTGACTCCCAGTTCTGGGCCCAGGAAGACAAAATGGGTAATTGTCTTTTTTAATACAGCTTGGTTTCCCTATAATCTGTAGGTTTAAATTCAGGTGTTTTGAAATCAAGGTCATTGGATTATGTGTGATCAAATAGCACCACTCAGACACGTTTTTTACCATAGGTGCTTCTTTCAGAGGACAGTTTCTAAGATCTAGTTCTAAAATCAATACTTTATCAACATTCCTTTTCTTTATCTTGTGGTTTGATTGAGTAGCACAGTGTAGCTACTGTGGATCACATACAACTTTAATGAAACCGCGCTGTTTAACACAGGTTGGAAAATCGCACAGTAAGACTGGTGAAGAGTTATGCCAAATCTGTGGATTCTTTTTCCATGTCTTGGATTTACCGATAAGTTTAATAGACTGTACTATTTTTACAGTGGTATTTTCTGTCTCTCTGCTAGAAGTACTCACTGGCGGCACAAATGATTTATACTAAAGGCAGCATTTCTAAAATGCTGATCTTGAATACTTTACTTACTTGAAGGACTTCCCCTTAAAAGAAACAAAAGTCTTTGTGAGGACTTAACCTGCAGTAGATGTAGTTTTTCCTCTTTGAAAAACCCAATTTAAAATAGTATTTTCTTCTTTCTAGAACAACAAATGGCATCAACAGCTAAAAAACTTACATCTCCTCATCCAGTTCAAATAACCAAATTAATTGGACACACAGAGCTAGAAACAGACGTTTTATTTGAAAAACCTTTTGACAGCACGTAAGTGGAATATTTGGCCCTACACTAAACTGCGGTGCATAAGATCTATGTGACTTCATTACAGTGTTTTCATTACACTGACTCTTCAAAAAGAGACTTAAAAATTTAGTTCTGTCTTGATGATTATTTTATATTTCCAGTGATATTGATGAAAACAAAGAAGCAGAGGAGAAATTGCAGACTGGAAATGACATTCTGCAGCCCTTGCCTCTGAATTCTCTACAGAAAGCATATTCTGTGTCTCTCTCTGTGCCAAGCGATGTGCTCCAGAGCATCTTGGATTATAACAGCAGATACAAGCATCATTTAAAGCTTATTTCCCATGAGGTGGTGGGCAGTTTCGATCCGTGGCAGATTGCTGAGAGGTATATGAACTATCTTTGTGGTTTGGAAGTGAATGTATCAGCTGATGACAGGTTTTTCTGTTCTTACTCAGGAGATGAGGGGGGAGGGGCCATTTAAATTCCAAACTGAAAGCCAGAAGCAGTTGGCTCTCAGACTATTTCTCCACTGGTACTCAGTGTTCATGGATTTTGAAGGCAGTTGGATAAGACAAAAGGATATGGGAGTAGAATATCCATCCCTTAGTACAAATAGAAGATGTGAAGAAACAGTAAACTACAGCCTCTCTGCTGTTCGCTTCCTGGCAAAGAAAAATTGCTTCTCAAGCTGAAATGTCTACTAAGCAGCACGGCAGCATAAGCCAAAATACCTGCCTTTGCACTGAAGCTTGAGTAAGTGTTTTGATTGCTCAGTAATAGGTTTAGCAACTAAATTACATAATTGGTTATCAATTCCTTCCACTTTTCTTGAGTAATTACCTACAATTGCCTAGAAATCATTTTCAATAGATATGATATATTTCAAAACTCACCTTTGGGTCTTACAAAGTCCAACCCAAAGAAAGCATGGAAATAGAGGCTGAATTTGAACTTTGATAGCCCTGTTCTTTCAGAACTCCAGAAATACTGGTACAACATCAATTGGCACAGAGCATTGATATCAATGGCATGAATGACTGGAATTTGAAATCTGACTTCCTGAACCTTTTCCTTCTCTTTTTTTGCCCTCCCTCTCCCTTAGTCTTGCAGAGCAACTGACAGAAGAAGCCCTGTGTGACGTGGCAGCAGAACTGCAGGATGTTTGTGAGGACTATGCAGAAGCTGTGTTCACATCAGAGTTTTTGCAGCCAGTGCAGTGAATTCTTTCCCACCTGCTCCATCAACATCTACCGCAGCCTGACGGTCTGTGAGATTTTCTGTACTGGATCTCCATCAAAGATTCATCTCAGGTTTTTATAAAACCATTATAATAATGCTTTCCTTTTCAGACTTGATATTGTCTAATCACCTTAGCACATGCTTAGCACATACACTGGGGTGAGTTCTTTGGGGTTGTGGCAATCCAGTGAAGGATTCTCATGGCACAGCACAAATAGGTGCAAACACTTGTCACGGGCTGTAGTTGCAGGCTTGCTTGGGCTCTTGCCATCAGCTTCAGAATGGAGTTCCTGAGTATCTCTAGTACATCGTGCACAGGCAAATGAGACCTTTCAATAGAAGCACACGATAGAGATCTTATTTTCTTTTTCTTAAACTACTCTAAAATGTTATATTTTTATCAGCATTTAGTGATTCAACCCCACACTCCTTTCTCTTAAGAATCCCATTGAAATCAAGAACAACTAAATAAATGAGCAATTGGCATTTCTGCAACATTAAATTAACTTGTTTCAAGTAATCAAGGTACTAGTTTGGGTTATGTCTGGAGTCAGAGCAATAGGTAATAACTACTTATGTAGTATACTAGGGAAATGAAAATTCAACCCTTGAGGTAACTCAGAGAACAATATGACAGTCTGTTTCCTTTGTCAATTTTTTTTAATCTAATATTATTCAACCTATAACACATTCATTTTTAACCTTCTAAGATTATTTTTATTTCCTCAAATTAGAACATATATTTTAAAAATAATTTTGTTTCTACTGAAGCCTGGTTTACTATTTCAGTTGTCTTCAAATTTACATCAAATGTAATAAATCTTACTGCTGAAGCGTGACTTTGCTGATACATGATTTCTGTAATTTAAAACAGTTAATTTCTAAGATTATAAGTCAAAAATACTAAAGCAATAGTGTCTCTATGTATGTGTATATATGCGTGTGAAAGTATTTTGAAGATGTTTTATTTTTTAATAAACAACACTTGTTTATTATCACTGAACACAGCTTTAATTTAAGATAACTTCCCTCTGAATCCATTTGGAATAGTCAGCACTCAGCATGCAAGAGAGCACCTGGCAACATGACAAGAGTCAGACTACATAGGCCTTGAAGTAATGTGGTCATCTGTGATGGGAAACATACTTTCTCTCTCTTGTGAGGGGTATCGTCTGACTGAGGATGCCAAAATCAACTTTTATTCTGGATGAGAACATTGTGGCATTTGGGTGCCTTTTGGGAGCAAATATATGGGTAGAATGAAGGCTTTAGATAAGATTTCCAACTTCACTCTCTTCAGTCCTTCTGCAGGAACTTAACTAAGGTGCAGAGGAAAAGTTTGAGACATCTTACTTGTGTCTGCTTGATAGAAATTAAGCAATCCCAAATTTCTGTAGGCTTTAACCTCTCTTAGGAATCTGAGTTGATTTATTGCACTGACCAGTTTTTTACATTTGGCTATTCCTTTCCTACTGTGAGTCAGACGTGAGACTAGCAGTGTTATGAAAGTTCATGTGTGGGGATTTGGTCTTTAGTTGTTCTGAATTCTTGGTAGGGACAAGCTCCTGCAGTTTCAGTTGGAGTTTAGTGCTCAGCAAGTGTCAGGATTTGGCCTTCAGTTTGGGGCAATCTGCAAAGAACTTGGTCTTTGTATTGTAATTTTGCACGTGCTGGCAGCTGAATGAAAGCTAGTTCCCTGTCCTGGTGTTTTCACTGGAACTTTCATTTGCCTCTGACGTTTTTAAATGTGGCTGAAATTCAAATGCAAGGTTACACTCTCTGTAATTGTCTTTTGTCTTTCAATTGAGAAAATAAGCTTGTTAGGAATATGGAACTAAGTGGTACCAATTAAACTAAACGTAAGGCAGCTGCTACTGCCTTCCCCCGACTCCAGTCCCTTGCCTCTGGCTTCCCTCTTCTGTTTCTGCAGCCAGTCTGAATGTTTAGGCTGAGGAAATAAGTAGCCAAAGAGAACTGGGTGATCTGGAAGGAGGCAGAGAGCAAGTAAACTTCAAAGGGGAGAAAGAACAGAGTGGTTACTTGTGTGGTCAAGACTTCAGATTTCTAACCACCTCAGGAGCACATGCTTAGCAACGATTATATCCGCAGAAGGTGGCACCACGGGTGTCAGTTATTAATAAACTTGTTAAAATGCACATGCTGACTCTTTTTCTTTCTTCTTCCTCTTCTTTTTTTTTTTTTTTAAACTTTCTATAGCGATTTCTGTCCCTTTTTGAGCTGGCACAGAACAAAATGTCCATGGTATTGGTGAAACATAAATAGCATTGTTCAAATGGACCCAAACTGAGATGCTCAGGGGAGATCATGCTGGGCTGTTCCATACAGACGGCTCCTGGATCTGGCTTTTCCAGTGTCCCGAAACGTGTCCAAAACAGAACCAACAGCATAAGATGAAGTCTGCCCAGAGAATGATGCAGTCCGTCAAAGAAAAGTCATGAAGTACCACATTTGTTTCCTTTATGAAACATCACCCTTTCTTCTCCAACAGCCCTCATTAGCCTTGTGTCTGAGTAGGGGGGAGTGCTGGTGCTAAAATACATGCTCTTGAGGTCTAGCGACTTTGTTTTTCTGCTTGCCGACAAAACTTGATGGCACATTTTTGTCTCTCTCATTATTTCTTCCTATGCATTACATAGATGGTCCCACACCCTTTTCTTACATGGTATGGGTGAATAAGAGGGCCATGGGTGCTACTGAGAAAAGATATTCTATAAGTTATTAGTCTGAGAGGGAGCAATGACATTTGTCATCGTTATTTTTTGAATGCACTGGCCTCTTCTGACTGTCCCCACTTGTGGATTACTGACTTGTTCTGCGTTACACGTTAATGATGGCATTTCCCTGGCTTACATGGAGGCCTGATTTTGGAATGGAGCAGATGCATGGGGGGCTGTACAGCCAGTCTCTCCTTGTGCTCCTCTGCCTTACCTGGCTCATGGTATGACTGGAGTGAGTGGGGCCATGCAGGTCCATCAGGCAGCGAGCCGTCCCCGACCCTGGCTGGGTGCCCCGAGCTGTGGTCCCCCTGGCAGAGTTTGGCCACTTTGTGGTGTTGCTCCTGAGTGCAGGGTGAGCATTTGCCCTGGCTGAGATCCGTCTGTGCCTGAGGAAGCCCATGGAAACTGAGGCTGTCTGTGAAAGCAGCTGCTGCACTGCAGAAGAGAAAAGCTCCGCAGATGCTTCAAAAAATCCTGGTGTCACGGCTTCTCCCTCTCCCCTCGGCATTTCAGTTAGGAAACATAACTAAAAATAGCCTGCTGCCTAAAGCTCCCAGAGAGCTGTGCTGTCTGATTACTCCTTTAGCATTTAATTTTTGTTCTCATGAATGTATCCAGGTTTTTGGTTTTGTTTTGTTGGGGTTTTTTTCCAAATCCCAGTCCCTCGTTTAACAAAAAGAGCTGGATTTAGGATCAAGGTGATACTCATCAACAAATCTTGCATTTGTCACAGTCCTTCCTTCTGCTGCTATTTCCTAATATTTTGCTCTGCTATGGACTAGCAGTCAGAGTCTGGGAAGAAGGCTTCCTAGCAAGGCATTAAGCCGCTCTAGCAATGCTTTAGAAAAAACAAGGCTGCCTTTTTCAAAATAAGACTGGGAAACTGATAGACTTTTCCACATGAAAAGAATAGATGTCCTGTGCTTATCCCCTGAAATGGAGAGACACTGCAATTTTATCACTGCTTACCTCTTTTCTTTATGGAAAAATCAGAACAGATTCAGTAAAGCAGAGCAAATATCAGTAATATTATAGATTGGAGATTCTGGGCTACTCTTTAACAGTGGGGTAAATTACAGGAGAGAGGGGCAAGAGGGGATAAAGCCCATATGGAAAGAATGAGATATCTAACCAGATATGCCTTTGGAGTTCAGCATGCCTGAGTTCAAGAAGTTTTTAGACAATGCTCTCAGGCACATGGTGGGATTGTTGGGATGTCCCACACAGGGCTAGGAGTTGGACTCGATGATCTTGATGGGTCCCTTCCAGCACAGCATATTCTGTGATTCCATATATCCATGGTCTTTCTCTAGGATTGCTTTCTTTGGTGGCTTAGTGACACTGTAGCACTTTTGGGAAAGCAATCCTTGTCAAATCTTTTAAACAGGACTTATGTCCAACAGCAGAGGCAATGTGGCTCAAGGGCAAACTTTACAGCATGTAGTAGCACTGTCACCCATAGCTGGGGGAAGGTGAACCATAGTTTACTTGCAGCTGGCTCTGGAGGTGGGAACTGCTGTGTGTTCTGGCTATCTATTCCACTTAAGGCTCAAGCAAAACCACTTAACTCACCATGTTCCCAGGGGTATTTGCTGTGGCTCTTGAATGAACTGCTAAGCAATACCCCTAGTAAATCATGTAATTACACTTACCAAGTTGGTGTTGGCACAGAGCCTGTAAGTTGCTTTAGGACTTGTTTGCATTGTGTTTGCTTGGCTCTTTAATAGTAGGGTTTTTGGGGCAAAACTTTTGTTCACTGCCCTTTATTTGGTGGTGTTCTGACACACTGTAGTATCATACAATCCCTCCTAAGCTCTCTGCCAGCCTCCTCCCATCATTTCTACAAGAAGGGCTGTGACTTAAGACGATCCTTAAGGTGGATTTCTCCCATATATTGGGGGTTCTGGAGAAGCTGGCTTCTCTACTTTTAGAGATGCTGCTAGTGAGGCTCTTGAAGAGGGGCGAACCAAGTCTCACCCTGTAAGTCCCCTAACTCAGCTTTCAGCAGACTCTAAGCCACTTGCCTATGGCTGACTTAAAAGGCAGCTTTGCAGTTGTTCAGCCACTGCATTGACACGGGGCTTGGCAACACCCGGAGGAATTTTGCTGTTAAACTCCAGAGCAGCCAGTCGCAGGAGCGGTTTGCAGGGGCAGTGCCGCAGCAGCAGCCGAGCCGTGCTCGCCCCAGCACCACGGGCCGGGCCAGGGACAGCGTCGCTCGGCCCCCCCGGCAGCCGAGGGCGGGAGCCGGGCACGGTGCGGGGCAGCAGCGGGGCGCGGGTCCCAGCGCCCTCCTGCTCTGCCCGGCCGCAGCTCCGAGGGGCACCCAGACGGAGAGGGAGCCCCGACCCCTCCCCGGGGGCCGTGCCGTGTGAGCTGCGGGCGAGGCGAGCCCCAGGCGGAGGGTCCTTGCCGGCAGCGGCGAGGCGAGACCCGGCGCCGAGCCCTTCCCCAGGGCGGGGTGCTGCTCGCACCCAGCGGCCGCTTATCTCCAGGCCGTTTATGCGTAGCCACGTCCCCGTGCTGGCCCGGCCCGGCCCGGCCCCCGCTCTCCGCGGAGCCGCTCACTGCGCCTTTAGCGACAGCGGCTGCGCCTTTAGCGGCGGGCGGGCGGCACCGGGCGGCGGCGGCGGCGGCGGCATCTCCTCCCGGCCGCGTCTCTCAGTGCCGCAGGCAAGGGGGCGGCGCGGGGCCTCTGCTGAAAGCCGATGGGGCGCCGGAGAGCGGGGTGCCGGAGCGCCCAGCGGGCGAGCACCTGACGAGGCTGAGGACGGCTTGGCTGCGAGCGGGCAGCCCTGAAATGGCGAAAGCTCCACTCCGAGGTAAGTGCTGAGCCCGCGCGGCGCAGTGGGGCAGTCCCGAGGGCAGAGCGATGCCCCTGGGGCGGGAAGGGGCGGCCCCGAGGGGAGCGCGGGGCCCCGCGGGCGCGGGGGGGATGGGGCTCCGGCGCGTTCCCCGCCCACCCGCGGCTCCGGGGCAGCCCCGTCTCCGCGTCCTTCGCCATCGGCCCCGCGGAGCGGTGAACGCAAACTCGTGTGAACGAGGCGCGGGTACATTTCTCCTCGTCGTCGTTAATCGAGCACGGCCCGCTCTGCCTTCGGTGCCCGCATCTGCCGGTGCCGTGGTCGCGGCACGGCCGTGCGGGTCTGCCGGGGCACCGCGGGCGCCCGGGCCAGTCGCCGCTGCCCGGCCTCCTCGCCGCCCTCCGGCGGTGCCGGTCCGGGAAGGGTGTCTCCCAGCTCCGGGGGAATTCCCTGGCTGCCGCCCACTCGGGAGGAGCGGAGCGGGAGGCAGCAGCCGTGGTCGGAGAGCAATGCAGGTGTGCTGTTGGGTGTAATTTGCCGAAAGCCTGCTGCGCTGCGCCTTGCCCATTCACGTGCTGTAACTCGTGCTTCCTCCGGCGCCTGAGCAATGTGCAGGTTGGAGGTCGGTTGGCTGGGACTGAGACCAGGGCTGGAGGATGCTCAGCAGCAGCAGCAGCCTGGTGTCCCGTGCCCGGTGGCAGGTGCAGCCTTAATGAGGTAGCGTATGTTCTGTGTGCACGATGGCCAGAACAGATGAGAGTGCAGTTGCTGATGCAGAAGTGGTTTTCTTCTAGGTTGCACGCAGAACCCATTGCTGTTGCAGGTGAAGGCCTAACTGCTACGACTGAATGGTCAGTATGTGACACTCACCTGGTGTTTGGTGCCAGGTCTGGACACAGCTTTACAGCAGCATGGCAATATTAAAGCTAAACCTAAAAGAGTTGTTTTCTCCAGCACTGTTTGTTTCTTCTATTCCCCCAAAGTAAGCATGGATTGGTGGCAGCCCAGAGATGTAATAATCAGGAACATGAGAGCATCAATAATTTCAGAGGATGCAAATACAGGATTGAACTAAATGTTTCTTTTCTGTCTTTGGAACATGAAGAAGTAATCAAATGGGGGAAAAGTCTCTTTTTTTTTCTCTGGCATTAGTTTGCAATCCTTTTAAGTTTGACAGGAAAATAAGGGGGCGTTGCTTTTGCTTTCTGTGATACATGAGTAATGCAGCCTGCATACATAGCTTGCCTGTTCAAACACAATTTTGCACAGGAATTTTTAAAGCATGGTACTTGTCTTGGATATAATTTCACTGACAAAGTATGTATTTTGATACCGGCTTTGTGATGTTGTCACTACTTATTGCAAAGAAAAGTAGACCGTTCACAAAGGAGGTCTGGAAGAAACTATCTGGTCTAGGTGTAGGGAAAATGTGCTGCTTTTATAAATTGAGCTTACCAAGTTTGTCGATGTGAGCTGCAATATGCACAAATATAAAAAAGTTGCATGTGTTTTGCTTGTATGTGCTCTACCTTGCAGCCCCTGCCAGTGCTGTAGCCTTACCTCAGATAGAAAGGAAGACCAAAATTGTAGTGAAAATGTGTGGTTTACTCACTGTTGAATGACAGGTGTGCTTGTAAAGGGCTTTTAGACGTGGTCCACACTTGACTCATTTGAGTAGCCAGATCTCACCTAGTGAACTCCGATCTTAAGCACTTGAAGTAGTCCCTGTGCAGGAATGCTTGGGCATTTGCAAGAGTGTCAATTGTAAAACCACACAGAGACAATTGCAGGTCATTACCTGACATGTCCCTATGGGAGTGGTAGGGTATCTGCTCTTCATCTCCAACTTCATTTTTAACAGAGCACAGTGACTCAAAAGTGCCAGATCCTCCTCAGAAAGCCAGAAGCTCTGCCCTATGAAAGTAGAGACTTTCAGATGTGTTGCAGGCAGTCCACCTACAGTCATTGCAGGAAAAGGTTAGAGAATATTCATATCTTCTCTGGTCTTGGGGAGTCAGTTTGGAGGAGGTGATGACACTGCTGAGAGGGAGGGTGAAGTTAATTTCTGCTGTGGGGAAGCTGGCATCTGAAGCATCAAGAAACAGCTCTGGGAGATGTACCATGTTTACAGAAAAGTTCGATCTAGGATTTGAAGTCTGAACAGTCATGTTAAACCTCTTCACTCTCTCTTCCTTCACCTCACTAGTAATCCTGTAAAGTGCAAGACTGCAAATGTCACTGGTACCTTAAAATAGGGGCTTAAAGGCCTGCATGGCTTAGTTTCTTGATTTGTTTCCTGTACTCAATATTCAAATACACGCCCATCCTTACCAACTGCCAGTGGAGGGGATATACAGAGTAGACAAGCAGGGATTTCTCACTGTGAAATGAAAGACACTGAATGAGGAATGGGAGAGAGGAGTTGGTTGTGTTGGGCACTTCTGACCACAGTGGCATCTGGACTGTTCCATCAGTTAGGTCTTTCACTTCTTGACAAGAGAACCTGCAATTTACATGGACTTTTTTTCTGTCTGTAACTATGTCTGGCTTTGTCAGCTGTGCATTTTGACAAGGGAACTTGACATCTTGACTTGATCTTCCACTTTTTTCTTCCCCATCCCCTTTGGCCTTTTATGTTCTCTCTGCCCTCGCTCTTGCTTCCCACTGTTATTTTTCTCCCTCTCCCCCTTTAGCCTCACAGTTTTGTAGGCTTCCCACTCCATGCCCCTCCTCAGCCCCTTCCACTTGCAGTGTGTTTCATTTCAGCTTCAACTGATTTCATTTCAGTTCCAGTCTCTGCTGCAGATTCATTCTGTGATTTTGGATGAGTTCTGTGTGGCCCTGCTATCAATGATGGCATATATGGTCCATCTTTTTTGGTGGTCAGTGTGCAGGCAAGGACTTCCTCTGATCAGCATCTCCCCCTGTCTTATATGAATTCCTGAGTCTTAGGATTGCCTCCAGTGGTTAAATTCACATCCTTGTAACACACATCTTCAGTTTTACGTTTTCCAAATAAAAAATAAAACATAACTAGAAAATAATAGTGGGGGAACTTAGCCTCCAGTGAGTCTTAATTGCATAGTCACTAGGTAACACTGTGTGGGTAGCTCAGTTAAATCACTTAATGGGTAGGCAAGAAGCATCCGAAACCAGCAAAACAGAAAGAAGTATTATTATGCAACGGCAGTCAGTAGCAATAGCAAAGGTCATTCCTCCTACCCAGCATCTCTATCCAAATGGAAAAATGACTTGTATGTTTTAGTTTTATTAGGAAAACTGTCCCTGAATTCAAAATGGTACACTTCTAAAACAAGTTTTAACAAGTGGAAATGTTTTAATCTGTGCAATAGAGTCTATTTTTTATTATTTTTAAATTGAGATTAATTCAGCCCTCAATATTTGAATGTGTAAAAGACTGAGTTTCCAGTGGCCATGAGAACACTGTGTGCTGTTTCATCTCTGCCCAGGTGTGGTGATAGTATGCAGGAGTGGTTTTTTTATGATTACCTGTCTTCTGGCATGTGCTTATGTCTAGGCTTGATTGGAAATTGGAAAATGTTTGCTACCAAGCAAAAGATATAGAAAAAGGCTGGGCCTGCTGCAAAGCTTGAAATCTGTGATAATATGACAGTGAATGAATAATATTTAATTAGTTTTACAGTAAAGCCCACTGCTGTAATTGCATCCAATGAAAACTGCTGCTCTTATCCCAAGCTGCTTGAATGCATCTTCCTGGCAAGTCTGGTGTGAGCACACCTGAGCTGGGATGGCCTCTGGAACCAGCCTGTCATGCTGCCAGTACACAAGGGGCTGGTATGACTGGCATTTGGGTCATCCTGCTTACTTTCCGTCTGTCCTGTTTGCCTGACAAGGTAGCCAGTGATATGTGCATTGGTAAGGAGAAGAGAGAGATGCTGGAGTGACTCTTACAGTGATGCTTCTGGACTGAGCCTACTGTGCTGCTACTCTGCCCTCACAAGTATGTTTCAGGAATGGAATCACTGCTCTTTCATTCCCAAAGTGTATGTGCTGGTCCTGCTTGTGAAGTGCTTCTGTAAACAGTGATGTGATGACTCCAGTAATGGTTTTATTTTTCTGTTGCAGTAAGTGTTTTTAAAAGCTATTTCAAAATGAGAAGAAGGCAGAACCAGTGAAGAAAGCTAATATGGCTGTGGTTTCACAGCAGGGCTAGGCTTACTTCCTGCTGCATTTGAAAATTAATTTTCTGCGTATTAGAACCAGTAGCAGATTCAATCCCTGTGTCTTGGCAAAGTGTGCTTCCGCTAGAGGACATCATTTCCACAGGAAAATGTTCCTTCCTTTTTCCAGAAGATCTTCTTGTACTCTCCACACATTTCACCTCCAGGTGTATGGCACCTAAGGACCTGGGGCCTGTAGTGTATGGTGTTGCTTTGTGCTGTCAGAATTGATGCCAGTTACTGGAATGGAAATGGAAAGTAGACGCCTTTTCTTTCTCCTGACTTGGTATGCATTTTACATGTGGTCTTTGCCTAACGAATAATATTGAAGCAGCATTTTTGGTACTGGTAGGAGAACATGTGCTTATTATTGAGTGACAGTGGTGAGCTGTTCTGTCTTAGGATGCTTGGGACTTAATAGGATGAGTGTGGTTTGGACACCAGGCCTTCTAAAGGATATAGGAAAGTGATTAAAGTTGGGAATCAGCAGCATTAGCTATTCAGTTTTCAGAGGAAAACCTTTGTTTCTTAGAGTGTTTTTCAGAGCCTCTTCAGCCTTACTTCACTTCTTACCTGTCTTTCTGTTTCCATTTCCTTAGTCCTGAGAATGTTTGCTACAGACCAGTAGGGTCACTTTAATTCCTCTTGTGTTTTTCTTTTTTTTTTTCTCTTTTAGAATCACCCTCATATCACACGGGATGAAATGTGCTCATGCACTGCTTAATTGTCATACCATTGCTAGTTTGTAAAAAAAACGAGGCACCTTGGAAAGAATTTTATGCATCCTGACCAGAGGAAGCTAGAGCTGATCCTTCTCTTATATATCCTTTCCAACTGCTGTTGATTTCTTATGGAACTATGGTAAAACGAGCTCTGTTGGTATTTGTGGGTGAAAGTGGAATTGGCATTTTCCATGGCTGTTCTGCTCCTTAGGTCTATTTGTGGAATATATCAGAGATTGCATCATTTTAGTGGGTTGTTCCTTCTGTGGATGGACAGCATTAGAAGCTGCTATGTGAGTGGGAACTGTTCCTTCTGCTGTTTGCTGGAATTATGTACAGTCACTAAACACCAAAGATGAAATTTGCCTCACATCTGAATTAGGATGACGTGTACAGAGGTGCAATCTGACTTGCCTTCAACCGGAAGTGTGAGTGTTGCATAATAGAACATGGAATTATTTCTGTAGCAATTTTTAGTCAAAAAAGATCCTGGGTATTTTGCTGCTTGTCACAAGAGGTTGCAGCTGATTGTCTCTGTGGCTCTTCCCCTTATGGAAGCTCTTGTGCAGGATATAGGTTTCAGTTGTGATCCTTACTTATACATTGCAGGGGTGGGGAAATCAATATCTAACAAGAGTAAATTGGCTAATGAGCATATTTATTATATTATAAATCTAAAAATCTTACTTTGACTGATTATTTTTCAGAAACATTCAAAAGTGACTTTGTTTTTAATTAGCCATTAATTCAGTGACCACTACTGTGAGGTTAGGGTATATTGTGAAGTACAGTGAATCACAAACCCAGATGTAGTATATTGATGATATGTGAATATATATGTTATGGAATAGTATACATGTGGGAATATTGTTTTCTGTAGGTCCTACAAGAGTTGTCTTCAGGTGGATATGATAGCATCAGCCACAGAAAAAACTAAAATGTGAACAAAATTAGTGCAGGGAAAATGAAGAGAGTGCTTTCCAACATTGTATTTTACTCATGCATCACAGCACCTCCTCTCAGGTCACCAGATCACCGATGCAGCAAAGTACTAGTGAAATTCCAGCTGTTCTTTGTTGAAGAAAAAAACCAAGACCTTTTTTACCAAGGAAAATCCCTGATTGTAATCTTAATTACGGTTAGCGCTAGCCTAACTAGAGCATTCAGCTTCTGTTCATAATGTTGCAAGGATGGCTCTGCTCTTGTCTTCTCCCTAGCTTTTGCTATGGCTCTGTGCTTAGGGCAAGCCCCTTCCAGCTCCCTCTGTGACAGGTGACTGTCACAACCTGCAGTTCTGCACAGAGAGAAGAAGTTAGATAGGAAACTTTCCTTCTGCTTCTTCTAGAGGAAAAGCACCTGTGCATTCTATGGGCTCTCCTTCTTGGAAATGTTACCCTCGAATCCTACTGTCCGTCTGTCGTGCTGCCCCGACAGCTTATGGGGAACTACTGTGTGTGCTTCCAGTTCAACTGTTGTGACTCGCAAACTGGTCATGTAGGGCTCAAAGCATTTCTGCATGCTTTCCCCTTCTATGATCAGAAATTGTGATCCTAAACAACTGAAATGAAATGAAAGTTGCTACCTTGGGTGCAAAATTTGCTGAAATCTGGCTGCCAGGAGTCAGCTGACTATCTTATAAAGAGTAGGTTCACTGCCATGGAAGCACAAAGTGTCGTTACCAAGGAACTCCCCTGTGTTCTGAAGTAGGGCTGGTCTTTTCATTCTCTGAAGCAAAATTATAAAATAAAATATGCAGCAGTTGACAGTGTAAATCAAATCAGTGAGTCCAGGCAATGCCAGTGTCTAATAAAATCAAGAAATGTTAATAGAGTCCTCTGAAGGTGCCTAATGCTAATCTGCTGGCACAGAAGGAAGCAGACTCGATAGCACCGATGTATTAGGGCAATGCAATGCAGTCCAGCCAGCAAATCAGTCTAGATGTGGAGAGCTGTTGCAGTGAGCTTTACGCAGATTTGTGCTGCTGACTGTGGTTGTGTTTAAGCTGCTTCTAAATCTAGAAGCATTCCCAGTGCAATATAATAAATCTGGTGCTCCCAAGAACTTTGCTCATAGCCAGAATTTATGCCTGGATATTTGTGACACTTTTCCCTGCCCTCCCTTCACATTCTGCATCAAACTCCAAGGTCCCTAGGACCATGAGCTTTTTTTGTGGGGTGAGTACTTTTACTGATTTTCAGCCAGGCTAGTGGCAGTTCTTCTCCAGGGAATTGCTGTTTGCTTTGGAGTACTTTTGAAGTTTTTACAATTTTTTATTTGTCTAGCCTCCTCCCTCCTTTCGTTCTTCCTCCCTCTCTCTCTCCCTCCCTCCCTCTGTCCAGCCCTCCATACATCACTCTAGTATTTTTGTGGTACCTCCTGTCTTGTGCTTTTGAAATTTTGGAATGCCTGCTCTTCCAAGCATTGACCCAATGCAGACTTTTTTTCATTAGAAGTTCAGAATAGTGTTCTTTCTACCACTGTTTTGATGATTACAGTGATACATTTTAGGATAGTTATGTATCTGAATGGAGGGACTCCAGTAGCTGCCAGATATCACTGGACACATTCCCAATACATGCTGTACTCTTGTAATGAATACTGGCTCTTAATAACCATTTTTTAAAACCATATTTTAAAAATGCTATTAATTGATTATTATTTTTACTTACTTCTTAATAACCAATTTTTTAACCCTATTAAAATGCTATTAATTGATTATTATTTTCACTCACGTCTTGGCCAGCTAAAATCTGCTTCTTCTTACCACCCTTCACTTACATTTGTGATTAATTCAGCTATAGGTGGAGTAAATGAAGAACAAAGGCTGTGACCTAGTGGCGTGTTTTCTCCAGATAATACAGAAGGATGCATCCTCTGTTTGAGTTGCTCTTTTACTACTGAGTAAAGAAGAATGCTTTTGTGGCCAGGGGCTCAGGATATTAGAATCAGGTCTGATGTCATCATTTGCAGAAATGAATAAAACGAAGGACACTATTCTGGTGGGTAACGAGCGTCCTTTCTACAGTAGTGTTGTTAGGGGTATGGTGGATTTGATCCCTGGTTCTCCACTGATTGTGGGGAAACTTTGTCGTTAATATAAGGAATATATTTCACTACTACGTTCTAGTGTTAGGTTGCTTAGATGTAAGGAGAATTCAGATACTTAGACAAGTCTGGTTTACTGACTACAAATTAGTTTGAGTATGATAATCCATTAGGACCATCTAAGATGCCATGACTATATCTGTTACTGTACCTATTCTAATGTGGTTTTGCCTTCCTGTCTTCAAATGGCAAGCTTCAAATGAAAGCCCCAGGCTCCGGCACAGCAAAGCTCTCTGATGAAAGCAGTTCAGTGAGTGAGAATTGAGTAGCTTGTCTGCAAATCTGTGAGCCAAATAAGAGGACACTTCTTTTAGGAGTTAAATTGAATTTAAGTGGGAGCTACTGCCATGTCCTGGGGAAATGCTGCTTTGTGTCTTAGAAAAAATGTGCAGTTTGAGTGTTGGAATGGAACAGCCAGATGAATTCAACAGGAAGGAATTTATCTTTTGAGGTCACTGCATTAGCTGAAAGTGGTGCAGGCTTATCTTTAACATGAACTTGTTTTAATCGCTTTGGTTAAGTGGAAGTATTTTTTTGCCACCCTGAGAGCTCTGGCTGGCTGATAGTTGAGATTAAAGTGCGCACGATGACCATCCTCCTGAGGCGCGTACGCGAGCTGTTCCTTAATGCGCTGGGCCGGGGTTTTTTCTGGAGCAGAGGTGAGCATTCCCTCATGTTAATGTGAGTCTCCTTGTATTTCCAGCTGGCCCGTGCCGATTTGGTGGTGCTCAGAGGCACATGCAGAATGTTCTCAGAGACTCCGTAGAGAGCTCTGATGATGAATTCTTCGATGCACGAGGTGAGTACACATTTTTGTCCTCCCCTCCCCATTTTTTCCCCCAATTTTGCAACAAGTAGCTAAGCTCCTTTGTGGATGAACTGACAGCATTGTCCTCGTCAGACAAAACATCCGTTAGTTCTTCTGTCCAGGATTTGTGAATGGACCTAAATTTACAGGAGTTTGGTGAGGTGCTGGGGTGGATGAGCGAGCTGCCCTGAACTGAGTCTGGTGTCAGAAGCAGCAAGACACCACCAGCGCGGACCTCATGCGGTCTCTTGGGCCCAGGTCCTTCCCAGGTCAGACGGTGTGTGACGTTACAATGGGAGTGCTCTTGTTCACAGTTCCTGATGAAGGCCATGAGTGTCCGTGTTACTGATGGCCAGCTTTTAAGACCAATGTCTTAGGTTTTCCAGTCTTATCAAAACTTTCACCGGAGGGACTGGGACCTCTGCTTGTTCAAGGAACAATATTTCAATGCTTGTGGATTTAATCACAGGGTATTCTGACTTGGAAGGGACCCACAAGGATAATTGAGTCCAGCTCCTGAGTGAATGGCCCAAGTGGGGATCCAACCCGTGACTATGGCACTGTGCTCTAATCAGCTGAGGTAACTGCAGCACTTCCCTACATCATCTGTGAGACCCTGAATCTTGACATGCTTGGTAACATGCCAAGTTTTGTTCTGAAGTGGGAGAAGAATCTGTAGGTTGTGTGCATACGCAATCTCCCACCTCCAGTGGAAGACTGGGGCCCTGGTTTTGGTTCTGTTTAGGGTTTTTTTAATATTTATAGGGATGCTGAGGCATAAAGTTGGACTACATGTTATCTGGTGTCACAAAGCCTGAAATCAGTTCAAATCTGCTCTTTTGAGCTGAGATTTAGCAGCCCTTCTCTACTTGAAGAGAGTTTTGAGAGCTCTCAGCTCTGCATGTGTGCATGCACATGAGTCTGTTTTTCAGAAAATACCATTGCTGAACACAGATTATTTTCTCCTTGTTCTGAACCAAACAGCTGTCTTATCTGAAAGAGACTTTTAGCACAAGGATGTTCCAGCTGTCTGCACAGATAGAGGAAAGAAATATGGATGGTGTATAAGCTCATTTGTCTCTTTTAATCTTTATTGTCAGTTGGTAGGCACACAGACACTGCAGCTGGTACTCAGATGATCCTTCATTATTACGGGAATGTAAATTGTCATAGATACAAAACTGATATGGGTGTGTAACTGAGATTTTGGGGGAGAAGGTGTGTGCGGCATGTACGTGTGGATACATATTTTGTTTGCTTTGTTAATGGTAAGAATGGCAGCTTGTTTTGTTTGTTTTGGAGGCAAATGCAAAATTTCCATGTATGATGTGATTTCTCATGAAAATTCATGCCCTTGAAATCCATCTCAGTCTGTGGAAGACTCTTCACCGAGACAGCTAGTCCCATGTGGACACCGGACTCTTTAGAAGGGCAGTATTAGGTAGTGGGTAAAAACCAGGTGGACTGTGGGTAGATGTGGTCTGTTTTCGGGCACTGGTTTTTTGTGTCATATATAACTATTAATTTTATTTCTAGATTTTCATTTTTCCAATGTTAAAACTATGAGAAATCTTTTCTGGCAGGTGAATGAAAATTAGAGTAGAATTTAAGAGGAAGGTGATGATGGTTGTTATTATCAAAGTACCTTGGAGGTGATTTCAGGCTTTTTATGACCTCCTGCAGAAGCAGCAAAGTTAACAGTTGATATCCCGTTTGTGATAAGATGCAGATGGTAGTATTGCTGTTCACAGGAGATCCTGCCACCACCTTCTGACTACTTTAAATTCAAATGAACTCTGACCTCAGCAGTTTTTCTGAATTTAAACTAGTCCAGCAGATGAGAATCTGACCTATCAGAAACATACCTTCTTTATAATTTTTCTATCTGCGTATTAGGCTTCTGATTTAGAATGTTAAGGGTTAGGGTTTTTTGCTTCCTGAGGTTGTAACTAGCAGATGTTACAGTCAAATACTCTCTGACACCTTTGCTAAAGATTCAAGAGGTGGCATGGAATATAGGTGTCTCCTTTTCCCCAGCTGAGTTTGATTAGCCTGCATAAGACCTCTTGTCATTAGTTTTGCCTTCTTACCTTGAGCCTTATGGCACTGTCTTCTCTATCACTGTGTTCATATAAAGCTAAAGCCAATAAATACGTGGTATATATTTCAAGCCAGGCTCTGTGTGTGCTTTCTCAAGATTCTTATTCATTAAAGGAGGCTAGGGTAGCTCTCTGCAAATTAAGAGCTGTTCCTAATTTGCTGAACCTTCTTCTCCTGAAAATAGATCTATCTCATTTATTTAATTTTAAAATTCTCTGCTGTGCAACCTGATTATTATTCGGCAATGCTGCCAATGAACTAAAGTGGAAGTTTGGGAGGTCTAAACACTCCTCAGCATGTCTGTGCTCTAAGGCAGCAATGTGATGTAAAATTCTGGTGTGCTCGCCTGTCAAGGTGTGAGCATGCTGACCCTCGTTCACTAAAGTATGTAAATTTTAAGAAGAGGCTGTATTGCAAATAGCTTGTGAATGTCTTAATGTCAAGATATCTGTCTTCTGCTGCCTCAGTTGTTAGTGGCTGTCATTCCCCTATCTCCCCTAGGTTAAACATCAAAGGAAGGCACTTCTGTAAGCAGGTTATTTTCCATGTGATACATTCATTGCTGATGATAAGGAGTTTACCATTCCCTTGGAAGAGACCAAAGTGCTTGATGTTGCAGTAGTCCTCCTCCATCTCTGGCTTAGAGTAACTCTTGCCTCTGATGTTCATAGTATATTATACCAATGAACCTCACACGTAGTCTTCCATCACCTTCTCTGCTTAAAGGATTTTCCAAGAGACAAATACAGGTATTAAAGTTTCCAGATGTTTCTGTGCAAACTGTATGTAACTACTTCTAAACCGTTCTGCTGATAATTTTTTTTTAGCTGTTGCCTAAAGCAGTTCAGTCATGTATGTTCTTGGTTACAGACACTCAACTATTCCATGATGTTTGTCAGATGGCAGGTCTCATGCTGGAATTGAGTTGTTCCATAGAAGACATTGTCATACCATGACAATACCAGTTTCAATATTTTGATGCTTCCAAAATTTATTTAAAATACTTTGATTGTTGATCGATGCAAAGTCCTATGAGTTTATCCAGCGTGTCGTCACTTCTGGCAATTGTGGTATGTTTCTTGTTTTGTTCAGTGTAGATGGTGTATAGGCAGTAGGTTATTACTGCACCAGACTGACACAATACTTCAGCGATGTGAGGAAAGTTATCCTTTACTTGGAGTTCATGCCTGTTAATCAACCCTATCAAATTAATCCCTATCAAATTAAAACCAAAGTCAGCATTTGACTGCTTAAGTACTGTAAATTTGAGGTGTGTCGTTTGAAGGGGATTTTTTAAATCTAATTTTTTCAGAGTACCCAGGCTCTGAAAATGAGGAATACAGAAAATTACATACAATCAGAATTGGAGAGATTTGGGAAAAAAGGAAGACAAAATCTTAATCCCAAATATTTTTGGAGACTTTAAAATCAGAATGTCTGTTCAGTGATGTTTCCATTTCTAATGCTGTCCACTATGTATGTAAAATATTTTATGTATTATATCTTAAATATATTTTGGAGAAATGTCATGGTACTCGTAGTTTATGAGCACAGAATGCTGTGTGTAAAGTATATTGTTACTGTGTAATAGAGCTTTCCTTAAATACTTAAGTTTTAATGTCAAAAGTAGTCTATGTAGTCTGAAATGCTTGTAATGGCAGTCACTATCATTTTTATAATGGTTACTTGAAATAAAAAGTCACTGCTATGTAAAGATAATGAACAACATCTGTTACTGAGTTGTTAATCCCCTAATAACAGACTTTTAGTGAGAGATAATAATACCTGATAAATTGCTTGTGTGGATCAAAATTAAATGTGCATTGGAGACATCTAAGCATTAAGAGAATGAGAGGTGGTGATCTGTTCCCACTGGGTATTCAATGAGAATAGGATACCCAAATTGTTTAAGCTGCATTTAAATCTTAAGCTTTAGTGAGTGGAAGAGTTGGCAATAGAAAACAAATATAGACTATGCTGATTTTCCTCCACACTGCCTTTATGCTTTGCAGTGTTCTACCGCATGCTTAAAATAGCGGTCCTTATGATTTCAGCAATGTTTCCAAATTCTGTGTGAAGCTGGAGTTGTAACTTTGAGCACCAAATCATACTTCAGGTTTTTTCTCCAAAAAGAGAACTAAAATTACGATGTTTCAGACATCTTAGATGGCATGGTTTTCTTTGATGTGAATAGATCAAAAATGTGATTAGATTCTGTCTTGGGGAGTATGATCACTTACTATGCTTGATGGAATATTCTTTTGAATCATCAAGATCCATTGTTCAATAATGCTTTGAAGGCCAGTTTGATGCCTGCATTTTTGGAGTTGGTGAGGAATGCCTTGCAGACTGAGAACAAGAAATGCGCTTGGAATTTGCTGGACATAGTCCGTGTTGAGTTGACACAAGTATTTCCAAGTCTAGATTGCTTGATCGCTAGCTTGCAAAAATGCTCTTCAAATCAAGTTTTGTTTGGACAGGTTTTAATTTTTTCATATCCTGTCACTGATCACCAGAGAGATATCAGCACCTCCCTCTCCATGGCCCTTGAGGAAGTTGCAGACTGCAATGAGATCTCCCCTCAGTCTTCTCCAAACTGAACAAACCAAATGACCTCAATCATTCCTCATAAATCTTGGTCTTGAGGCCTTTCACCATCTTGGTTGTCCTCCTCTGGATGCTCTCTAATAGCTTTAGATCTTTCTTGTATTATGGTGCCCAAAACTAGACACAGGACTTGAGGTGAGACTGCATCAGAGCAGAGCAGAGTGGGACAGTCACCTTCCATCAGCTGGCTGGGGATGCTGTGCCTGATGCACCCCAGGACACTGGTGGCCCTTTTGGTTGCCAGGATGCACTATTGACTCATATTCAATTTGCCATCAACCTAAACTCTCTTTCTGCAGGGCTTCTCTTCAGCCTCTTCTCCCCCAGTTTGTAGGCAGAACCAGGATTACCCCATCCCAGGTGCAGAATCCAGCACTTGCACATGTTAAGTTTCATATGGTTGGTGATTGCCCAGCTCTGTGGTCTATTCAGATCTCCCTGCAAGGCCTTGCTACCCTTGAGGCAGTCCATAGTCCTCCTAATTTAGTATCATCTCTGCTTTCTCCCAAACAGCCTTTCAGAAATAAGTGTTTAAATGTCAAGAAAATAAATGTACACACAAGCATAAATACTCACAAAAGAGGAAGAAGGCGTTTCTACACTCAGAAGCTCTCTTGGTGATAAGGGAGCTTGTGTCCTTGGTAGAGGAAAACATATGTGCGAGCTGAAGTAATTTGCATTATGGGTAGATTAAACTTAGCACCAAAGAAACAAGAGGAGCGAGGGAGACCTGTCCAGGAGAGAGACTGTGGCTTTCACCTCCTAAAAATGAGGTAGCTTGATACCCCTTTTCTGTCTCCAGCATAACGTTTTCTGCAGTGTTTCTTACCAAAATTCCTCACCCTTTCTCTGGTACTTAAACAGAGTGCTTCATCAATGTTTGATATTCTTGCAGCTGCACAGTGCAGCTGGAGTTGAGTACTGTGGAGTTTCTTCAGGGGCGAATCTGGCAGCTATCCCACGTCTACCCATGTGTAATTTGTACTTCATAGACAGTCTGAAGTAGGAAACAGTGGGCACAGCAGTGGGCACCATTAAAATGTGACATTAGTGAGCTGCTTTTGTATTCTGAAAAACAGCTGGGGTCAAATCTCAGTTTCCCAAACAAAGAAATTTCTGGCTCGCAGCCTTCTAAACAGAGAATCAGGCACCTGTGTTTGAGATGAAGCAGCTGTACATGTTTTGACTGTTGATTCATCTGTCATGGCTAACTACTTAATTTAGTGAAATCCGTACAGAAAGGGAGAAGTAATATTTTACTGTTTTATATTGTCCAGCTTTCCTTTGTTTCTTGCTTTCCATGTGACATGCCATAAGTTAGGCAGGAATTTTACAGTGTCAACATGTAAAATGATATCTGATGCAGGAAACTACCTTATAATTTAACTGCAACGTACCTCTGGTCACAGAAGGTGAAAATTACAGCTGAATACATCATCACAAAATTGTCAAGAGTGTAAAATTCCACCGTTAACTAGCATTTTTCCTCAGATTTGAAAAGCTGCTCAAAGAAGCCTGCACATTCCCATTTGGCCATTTTGTCAGACTTCCACACCAGACAGGCAAACACCCCCATACCGATCTCCCCACATGCCTGCCCCACAGCCTTTAAGCTGAAAAAAAAAATCTTCCATCACACAGCCCCGGAGGCACGTGTCTCTCAGCTGTTTCCAGTTCTTTTCACCGGTATTCATGCCTGCTGCACACACCTGCCCGTGTTAAGGGCCATCAGCTGTGCTGCTGCTGCTTGGTCTTCCAAGGCCAGCACTGGACTTTGCTCAAGAAGAACAAAGCAGGAAAACAAAATCTACAAACCCAAAACCAACCAACCACTCAAACACTCAAGTGATTATAATAAACTTTGTTTTACAGTGACTGCTCAAGGTAAGAGGAACAATCCAGACAGTCCTCTCTTTTCCATGTTTTTCCTGCACATAAACTGTGAAACATATAGGATCACTGTAGATCATACAAGTAGGCAAGAAGCTTTCCTGGACAGTCCTGCATAACCTGTTACCTGTTCCCATTAGGGGCTCTAATGAGTGTTTATTTCTCTCTCAATTACTAGTTCTCATCCTGTCTTTTTTCTCTTGTTTGTCACAGCAATTTACTCTATTCTTTTTCCTGTTACAGAAGAGATGGTGGAAGGAAAAAGTGCTATTCTCATAGGCATGAGCCAGTGGAACTCAAATGACCTTGTTGAGCAGATAGAAACAATTGGGAAGCTTGAAGAAAATCAAGGTAATGTTTAGCTTGTATTACATATTCCTTTAGAGTTAGAACATCTGACTACTGAAGCAATTTGGTTTTAGGTACTATGTAAATGCTCTATGGAAGTAATGTCATTTTACAGCATCCCATAGTTAAAAAGATTTACGTAGATATGTAAGTAGCATTTTAGTGCTGAGAAATGAATTGAAATGATCTCTTTCAGGAGAAAACTTTGTCAGACCAGGTAATACAAATTTATTGGCTTCAGTGGGAAGTCAGTGTTGGACTCAGCTGAACAACTGTGAGATAGATTACAAGACTAAAACTTATTTTTTCTTGTATTCAGCGCGTGAGAGACTTTTTGTTGCCACCGGGTTATTTTGCCCCTTAAAGTCAACAAATCCTTATCTGGAATTTCTCTGGGGACACATACTTGCAGGTGTATTTGGGGCAATTTTTATGTAAATATGTATGTAACTATGTACCACTGAAAGGAGTGGGAAGCGGGCACTGATACCGCAGTAAGAATCTGGGACTCAGGATAAAGGCCTGAGCACATCATAGTTATGCATTTTAATTCACTCCTGGTGCAGAGTATTCTGTCCGTTACACGAGGGGAAATTGCACGTACTCACCACTAGGAATGAATTTAGCCTGGTGGACTTCAGTCCTCCAGCTATCTTGAGATCATTTCCTTACTTTAAATATGTATTTTTGGTGTTTCTAAGGGTGAAGTTATTGTTGGTTTGTTTTTGTCTAGTGCAGTGAAGGTAAGTTGAGGTAAGGTGAAGACAACTTTTCATATACTTTGAATTTAGTATATGCTTTATATTGCATTACTTGAGTTTTTTATGGTGGGAAATGAGATTACTCTACGTGTTAACTTGCAAACCAGACAAGTACTTGTTACAGAAAAAAATGTCATTCAATTCAAGCTAGTAATCGACATGTAAAATTAAACTTATGTCAGCATTTTAAAGGGTGAAATCCTGAGGAAAAATGCTGGAGTATGCATTATCAATGAGGTCAAGACACGTTTGTTTGAGACTAAACCTGCATAAGACTTCAAATGAGGTCACGTGAATACTAGGGTTGTTCTCTCTCCCTCAGTTGCTATTTCTTGTTATATTGGCCTTTTGTGAACGTGGGCTTGAGAGCTGGAAAGTATTATAAGAGCTTAGCATGCCATTTCTTTTTTCTTTTCTCTTACACATGCAAATTAAAATATGAGAGAATCCAGAAACATCTCAAATGAATGAAGAACCACAGAGCTCCATAGGGAGATAATAAATGCTTGCCAGTGCAGTTGGAGTTTATCTGTATTGTTATGATTCAATCTCCATATACAGCCAGCAGGCTTTTCAGCTCTTCAGCCTTCATTTTGTCACCTCTTTCCCCCCCTTCCCTCAGTTCATTTTATTCTTCTCAAGAGTAGAAGAAACATGCAGCTGCCAAGGAATGGGCAATGCAGCTCAATGCCAGGATACCTGGGCTTTGCCAGCTGACCAGTGTCACACATCCATGGACATGAGCCAGCTTTAATTGCACTGAACAGTAGTGAGAAAAAGGTGGTGTTGTTCTGCAGCTTTAGTAGATCAGACTGCCCTTCCTGAGCTGGTAACTTCCACGCTAGGGAATTTTATTTACTTCTGCCTTCCTAACTGGTGAGCAGAAGCAGTTGGCATTTTCTGGGTCATTAACATAGACAGAACTACTGTGTGACTTTGTGCAAGCTACGTTGCAACATCAGACCTCTTTTTTTCGTCAGATCTAACAAAATATGTAAGCTTGGAAGTTTTTCTTGTATTGAGCTTCTGTTTTTTCTGTGACTGGTTTTCTGCCTGTCCTCAGTGAACCAACCACTGTTGCTGGACAGCTCTGATTCTTGGCCATTTTACCAGAAATTATGGGACAGGTTATATTTCATGACAGTTGCCGAATATCCCAGAACCAAGTTTGCAAAGCCAAGATTTCAGAATTTAGCAAATGCCAAGCTTGAGATCTTAATGTGATCTTCATCAATTTCCTTTGTCTATTTGCCCCAACACACTGGTTCTAATTACTTAGTAGAGTGATAGTAATGGATTGTATATGTCAGGTTTGCTTACTGTCCTTGACACGGGTAGAAAGAGAGCTTTTGTCTTTAGCAGCGATGGGAGACGTCTTGAAGGAAAGTTTGTCTAGCGGTGAAGAGAAAGTGCTTGTACGTCTTTCTTGCCTGTGGATAGCTTTTTCCTAAAAAAGCTTCCCTTTGAAATTGAGAGACATGTGAAGATGATCTTCAGAAACATAGATGGATGTGTGAGTAGGAAGGTTGAAATGGTTGGTTTAGATTATGTATTAAAATCACAGTAGCAAGATATTTGCAGTAATGTGAGTTTGTAATGTAGTTGTGGGAAAATAGGTAATTGGCATGTTTTTGTTTCATTATTTCTTCTAAGGTAAAGAAATATACATCTTTGTAATATGTGACCGAGTTAAATAACATCTGAAACCTGGTGTGTACAATCTCTGATTTTTTTTTTTACTGTGCATTCTTGCACGACTCGTGGTTCTCAGGAGCACATAATATTTGTCTTTCACCAGAAGATGTACTTAATCATAGAGTGATTTGCGTTGGAAGGGACCTTAAAGACCATCTCATTCCAACTGCCTGCCATGGGCATGAGCACTTTCCACTATCCCAGGTTGCTCCAGGCCCCATCCAACCTGTCCTTGAATACTTCCAAGGATGGGGCAGCCACAGCTCTGGGCAACCTGGGCCAGGGCCTCACCACCCTCAGAGGCATTAATTTCTTCCTAATATCCAAACTAAACCTGCTCTCAGTTTAAAGCCATTCTCTCTTGTCCTACCCCTGCATGCCCACTGGCCTGCTGAAGAGAGAAATCAACCAGGCTGTTATCCAAGGCCACAAGTCCTGCCAAAAGTGGGCTCCTTTTCTCTGGGTCCTGGGTCGCAGTGTTTGGCACAATGTTTCCCTCTGCATCCAGTAAAGGATGGAGATTCTCCTTGGCCCTCTTTTTATGGCTGACATATTTGTAAAAAGCATTTAATGTTGTCTTTTATAGCAGTAGTTTTAAGACTTAAGTTCTAGTTGGGCTTTAGCCCTTCCAGTTTTCTCCCTGTGTGACCTCACAGCAGCCCTGTCCTCCTCTCCAGTTGCTTGCCCCTTCTTTCAAAGGTGATGCGCTCTCTTTTTTCCCCTGAGTTCAAGCCAAAGCTCTCTGATCATCCAGGCTGGTCATCTTCCTTGCCCAGCTCAGCCTGCATTTTCCAAAATGTAAACACTACAGAAACCCGCACATGCACACACAAAAAAAGTGAAACAGGCAAAGCCCCAATGAATCTTGACTGTTTCTTTGTTTTAAAACTTAATTTATTAAAAAAAGAAAAAAAAAAGGCCGCATTTGGTATTTTTGTAGAAAATAAACAAGCAAGCAACCAAATAACAATGTAATCTCTGTAATAAAGCTTGCCACAAACGATGACTATTTATTTAATACACCCTAATTAAATTTTAAGAGCCATTAGTCAATTTTGTCAGCAACATGCTACTATTTTACTCTGCAAATCCAGTTAATTGAATTAAAATGCTTCAAATTAGGATGAATTCTCAGGTATATTGACAAAATACAATTTAATTTTTAGTTGTTTAAAACATAACTGACTGTAAAATGCCTGTGAAATTCACTTTTCCTGTGCTTCATATGCCACACGGACAGACTGATGGATTGCTTTACTGGTTACCAGCAAAATACATGGACATGATCAGCTTTCACAACTGGAAATTTTCATATCAGGTGAGTGAAAGGCCTTTCTTGGTCCCATTGCACAAGACTAGGTTACACAGATCTTTTCATCTGTTAACAAATTGATTGTCTTATCTGGAAAATAGTGCTGACAGGAATATTGCTTTCTTTCTGGGAGTCATTTGAATTGCTGATTTAGATCAAACTTATTCTTCGTATCCACCCCATTACAAGACAGTGGTTTGGAGCTGGGAGATGCTATTGTTGTGCAAGTTGTATTTGGTCTGTGTATGGAAACCTGCAATTCCTTCCCTTTCTGCACGACGAAGGAATGAACTTTTCGATTTCTACTGATTTTTTTTGTTTCAATTACAAGCTTTGTGTTTCTCAGTGGACCATAAAATGCTGTTGAATTCATGACATGCACTATGACTCCCCACTACTCTAACTGCTCTTTGTAACTTCCCTTTAAAAAAATATTTCCTGGGAGTTTAAGTGCAGTAAATGCATCACTGAGTGATCTTTTTTTTTTTTTTTTTTTTTTTTTTTTTTTTTTTTTTTTTTTTTTTTTT
>VWZW01002467.1:959889-1038300 GCA_013397115.1 Edolisoma coerulescens
ATATCTTTTGTATCTCATTTTTTCCCCATCTAGAGTAAGGGGGGAAAAAAGGCTGGTTTGTATATGCAGCAACCAGTTTCTAGGAGTGTCAGGGACAATTTCTTGTTGATTCCTTCAACTGCTCTTTCTGTTCTCCTGTCATAATATCCACAAGGCACTGAACAGAACTGGAAGGCTAGAATAACGTTTTTGGTTAAGATTAAGTTTGATATACATCTGTGGAGTAAGCTAATTTATAAAATCATAGAATATCTCAAGTTGCAAGGGACCCATAAGGATCAAGTCCAACTCCCTGCTCCTCACAGGACTACCTAAAGCTAAACTGTATGACTCCCCGGCTGGAGTTCAGAATTCATGTTGTGTTGTGTGCACAAGGCTGCTAGAAAGACTTGATGACAGTGATTCTTCTGTTTTGAGAAAGTTTGGTTTTGTTGCAGACTGGTGCAGACTCGAGCAGACTGCACGAGGAGTAGCTTTTCAGAGTGCGGTAAGCTCCCAGAAATTGTATTGGGCATTCCCGAGCATTAAGCATGTATGAAAATGCCTTTGTCTTGTCCCAGACTTCTCAAATTTCTGGTTAGGCCGAAGTAATGCACGAGGTAAGACGATACTGGTCAGAAGGGTAGAATGTACTGACAGCTGCTACAAAAATTTACCATGATCTTGCCCTGTAGAGGAAGGTAGAGATAGGAAAGCAAATGAGAAAGTAATTGCTTTTTTTTTACTTCATAGGACATAAACAGTTTTTAATTTGTCTGTGGAACAGTATTGCTTTATCTTTCCATCAAATTAAGAGTCTAACTAGTCTGGTATTACGGAGGAACATTACTGTGAGAGAGAAGTAATTAACCAACTTCAGGAGATTTTTCTTCATCAAATATTCAACTGGGCTGTTGCACAATAGGTACAAAATCTTACGTGTAAGAGGAAAGTTTAGCTACATCATTCTTCAGGTTGATGTTTTTGCAGAAGGAGAAAGACTCTAGTCTTTCTGAAAACCGTCTATTGTTTCTTGTGAAATAAAATTAATCCCGGTTTAAGTCAATAATGAAGGCTGTACAGTGTTTAAACATGTACATATAGTGCTTGGTTAGGAGCAAAGCAGAGCCTGCAGCTCCCTGTGCAGTGGTTAAATGCACTTTTGGCAAGGAGCGATGCTAAGGTGCTAGCAATCAGCCCTGAGTTAATTTCAGACTATGACGGAAATGCAGCTGTTAATTTGATCTTTAAGGTCAAGTTTTTCAGGCAAGATTGGATTTTTTTCTCTTCTTCTTCGTCCTTGTATAATTTGTATAATTTCCCTGTATAATAATGGGAAATTTATGTATTTATTTCTCATTTGATTCTTTCCTGAGTGTAAAATAATTCAGCATAATTCTATGTTGGTCTTGCTTTGTTGAATTTTGCAATTCTCATGTTTAAAAAAAAAGTTAATTACTCGGTCAAGGCAATAAAAAGAAAATATTTCAGATATACCAACTTGGCTATGAAATAGCATTCCCCACTTTAATGAGAATGGTTAATTTTTTGCATTGCACAGTTCAGACATTTTGTTAAGCGACTTGTCAGTTGTGATGTGGCTACTAACCCATAGTATCTGAAATTATGAGCTATGTTGAGTTGGATCCATTAAGCTCCTACAGGGAACCAGGTTTCTGTGCAAGAATGGTGCAGATTAAGGTGTCTTTACCGGGTTCATCTGGTCTCATTTTTCATTGGCTCACTCATTCAGTCAGCTTTATTACACCTGCCATGCATCTCAGAGGTTCTCCAACATTTATGTAATAGTCAAAACACTCAATATAACAAAAAATCTCTACACCCTCATGACTGCTATAGTGAGTTTTATCTTGTACTGGTGTTTCTCCCTCTGTCTCTCTCCTCTGAGGGCCGCCTTGCCTAATTTTGTCCATAGTGAATGTTCTGTGTAAACAAACTGCTCTCTTCCTTCCCTCCAGCAGCATGTGATCTACCCCTCCTCGTCATGCCCTCCTGGAGTCACATAATTAATTAAACGGTGTTTTTACATAGCTGACTGTGATGTTTATGCTGCTGTTAAATTTATTGCAATAGCATCTGCTGCTGTCTATTAATATGAAGAGTGGCAAACAGAAAATTTGGCTTAGTGAACAGTAGAAGGGAAATATGGAAACTACAGTAGTCATCAGCATTCCAAAACACATTAGATTGCTCATATAAAGAACAGATTTTACTTCTAGCTGCAGGTTTTGGAGAGAAGCAGTGGATTGGATTTCTGCAAATCACTGCTGTTAGTAGTTTATAGTAGGGCAGGTTACTAGTGTTGTGCGACTGCCATCATTTAATTTTGTGATGCTATATGTTCTAGAATACAGCTTGGAAAATGCATGCAAAATGGAGGAAGCTGAATCTACCTGCTAAGATATTTTTTATCTGAGAGCTGAGTCCTGCTGCAGAGAGCATTGCTTTCCTTGAAGTCTCTCCCTTTTCATTTTTTAATCTGTCTTAAGATCCGGTCCACATGCTGAAATCAGCATGTGTTCTTGCATCATTTTCACTGGGCCTAGAGTTTCCCTGGCTGCCATTCCCATGGAGAGGATCATACCATCTGTAGGTATATTGCCTCCTTTCCTTTCCCTCTGTTTTCCCAAGTTTGACATATCTATGCTCACAGTAGTGTTACATTTGCTACGGCATTAAAAAAAAATTAACAAAACAGATTTTTCTATTCAGGAATTAATTTTCACAGTATTCTTGCTGAGGTGAAAGTCATGCTCTAAAGAGGAGCATCAATGTTGTTTGTTCCAGTGGTATGGTGGTGTTGTTACACAAATTCAGATTATTAGAACACAGGAAGTCATGTATACTGTAAAGTTTGCTGGTGCCTTTTCGGCCAGTATTGCAAGATTGGTTATGTAAGGGAAGAAAGAAGAGAGCAATTCCCCTGGTATCTCCTTGGTGCTGAGGTGCATAACTCTGTTCTGCGCTGTCCTCTAATGCTGAACCCATTATTGATATAATCCCCGGCAAGAGCAAAACAACAGGCGAGAATGGTAGAAAATGCCCTCTGACATCTCAGGAGCACAGCTACATGTATGTGTAATGGCTATGTACCACAGCATGACACTAAAGGTAACTTTGTGAATCTTATTTTTACCTGCAGCTGCTTTCTCTGAAGAATAGATGTGGTTATTTCTACTGGTGTTACCAATCCTTTGTGGGACAATAAGGTGGTTTCTATTCTGGTTTCAACACTGCCCAAAAAACACCTTCCTGATTTTTTTTTTTTTTTNTGCAAGTAAGAGTAATTGCAGATCATCCTTCAGTTCTGGAACAGAGAAGTGGCATTTTTTTCAGAATCTGTTAAATTTACTGTGTGATGAAAAATAAAGTAACTGTCTGTTTCTTAAACCTACCGAATAAAAATTAATTTTAGTTCTGTAGTGGACATGTCTTCAGTTTCTATCAAGAGTTGTTCTTTAGCAATGGAGAGTTTCTATCTGTACAGCCATTCAAAGCTGCCGTGGGAAGGAATTTTCTTCATGAAGCCCATTGTTTTACATGTTGTAATTTGTGGAATTGTGCATACAAGCACTTCAGAAGGCTGGTCTGTGCTCTTGGCATGGAGGTGTGGTTTTTGCTTTTAGCTCTCACATTCCTGAGAGCTTCACACATTGTTCCCAAGAGAGTGACTGGTGGCTGCTTTGCCTCAGCAGTGACTCTCTCTATGAGCTATTGCAGTTAATATTTCTTCCCTGGTAAGCTGAAAGCAAATAGCTAATTCATTCCTCAAAGGTGAGGTACAGCAGTGTACTGCAAGTACAGCTTGCACATAGAATGGACTAAAGGAGATTTCTTTGCTGTATATTAAAAGCCTGCCATTTTTTCTGTTCTTTTTATTCCCTTCAAAACCAAATTGTCAGCTGTGATAGTTGGGGCACCTGAAAAAATAAAGAATAGTTGTACAGCTCTTGCTTCATACTGCTGCATCCATCAGAGGATTTAGACGTTATTATTAGTCTTTATATATTAACCCTAGTTGGATTTAGCATAACAGCATTTTAAATTCGTGAGACTGAGAAACAGTGTGGACAAGTTCTATAGTCTTAGGCACTAGGCAGAAATTTTCATTGAACACAAGAAAATCAGGGGGCAGGCAACAACAGCGCATGCAGTTTAACTCACATATCACAGAGGGCCGCCAGCTTCCCTGGTCCTTGTCATTTGCCGTTCTGTTCTTTGATGCCAGACACATGCAACGGGATGTTGCCTCTGTTGTTGAGTCAGGCTGTGCCCCAGGAGCAGAGTGCTGTGTCTGTCGCATGTGTGGATGTACTCAAGTGGTAGGTAGACTCTGGGGAAAAAAAGTAAATGTTGCCTGGGCCTCTGAAGAGAGAACCTGGAGAAGGGATTGAGAGACCTGTATTCTCATCCCAGCTCTGATGGTAGATGTAGGTAGAGGTAGGCTGATACCTTTGGGTTTTGTCATGGTCAAATGATGGCAAAGGTGTTTACCCTGCATGGTAGTAATGGCCAGAGTGCTGTAGGAGCACTTTATCTATAGGAAGAGCCTTTATTTCCATATCCTTATGTCTCTGTATATTAGGGTTTTGTATGTAGATCTGAGAAAATCTCTTTGTACTTGCAATTTCCTTGGATGGGTGGACTGTGGGAGGGAATGGAAGGACAGAAATATTCTTTAGACAGGTGCTAATTAAATATTTGTAGTAAGAGTCTGGTTTGTATTGCTAGGTAAGTTATGCCAGTTCTTAGTTATTAAGAGATTCAGTGGCTAATGCTGCAGGTTATCAAATGGATTCTTACCTACATTCCTCTATCAAATGGATTCCTCCCTACCTACCTACAAGTTTCATTTTTTATGATGCCTTTCTTGAAATGAAGAGTAAAATCTAGCTTCTAGCATAACTATTTTGATTAATAGATTCCAGCAGCTGTCAAGTGTGTCATATGCTGATCTATTCCCACGGAAGCCAGTGGGGGTTTTGGAAATCAGCATAGTAGTAGTCAGTTGCAAAATATTTACAGCAACACAGGACAAAAAGTAAAGAACTTGATGTTCATGTAAAGCAATTTTAGTTTACATTGTGGTTTCTTTCTTTTGCAGGTGAAGAGTCTGCATTTTGCTCATCTGGCTTTCTACAGGAAAAACAACGTGAGTTGTTCTCATTTTTCTTTGTACCAAAGCTATTCAACAACTAGAGATAGTAATAGACTTGTTAACTGGCACAGGCCTTGCAGTATGTTACACCGAGAAGAGAAATGCGTATGGAGGGATCATGATTCTTTTAAATTTCCTTTAAATTTAATTATTTTCAATGTGGATTATTAAAAAGTATCAGGAAAGTGCCTGTGACATTTAATGCATTATTGTCTTATAGTGTTGGCTGGAGTGGTAGAGGTAGAGCACTGGAGAGTGAAGCTACTGGTGTACACAATAGCTCACGCAGGGCAGTACAGCATGGCTCGATCTGGAGTGTAGGAGCCTTCAGTGCTTTGTGCTCTGAACTGCCTTCTTCCATCTCTCCTTAGGGAGGTGCAAGAAGTGTTGCTGTCAAAATTTCTGCGCGCTGTAAGAATGAAAAGTAGTGCCAAGCCTGGCATTGCTAGGGTTCCTTTGCTGCTGGGGCCCAACTTCAAGGAGCGTATTTACATATGGCTCTGCTTTTGATCTTTCTGTTCTTTTGCATTGCTTGCTAAAGAGCAGGAATGGACTTGTAGAAGTGTGTGGTGTTAACGAGGGTGTTTTCTTTCATCACAGTTCTCTCTGGGGACATTGTCCATTACCTTCCTGGAGTTCACAGTGAAATGTCGGTTCTTTTTTCCTGCAGCTGTGTTCGCAAGCACGTGCTGTCACTAGGTGCCAACCCCTTCCCTTTTGGAAATCATACTTTTCCCATCTGGCCTGGTCTGGTAACTGGAGCTGTGGAGCATTTTGAGTCTAGATCCTCAGCTGAACCCTGTGCGTTTCTTCTTCTCCCGTGCTCTATAGTAGTCATTTACGAGATCTGGTAGTGTGTGTACGTGTAAGACTCATTCAATGAAGAAACTGCAGAAGTTAACGCAGGAACTATCTCATGTCGTAGTTTTCAGAGCAGGACTGGGCTCAGTGATGCATGCCACTATTTTCCTGTAAACAGTGCAGTTTGCAAAACTACATCTGCAGTATATTTACAGTATTCTTTCTCATTTGTTAATAGAAAGCATATGTCACAGCCTTCATATGAACATATTTCTTATGATAGATTTGTCATTATAAAGGGCTAGCAATAGTGCAGCAGATGGCAAGAAACGGCATCATTTCTCATGAGAGCATGATAATGGAAATAGCAGTTTTCTTTTGGGACTATCACCACTTTATGCTTTGTAGCCAACACAAGTTCTCTTTTTTTTTTCTCTTCTAAATTTTTTTTCTCCTCTAAATTAACATGGTAAAATGTTAGGGATATTTGAAATGATCTGTGTAATTAAAAAAGAGGACCTGGCTTGATTCTTAGTATGGGTTTGAACTTTACCTCACAATCTCAGAAGTTTGGGAATGATCATATAAATTCTCTTCTACATTCAGGATGCTAACTTTTTTTTTTGGTCATGTATCAAACCCATGCCTTTTATGCCTGCTTTGGGGTGTTGAATCACTCAGAGTTTTTCCTTTCACCCGGCTTTCTTCTCGTGGCGATCTTGCAATCTGATGTACTCCGCATGAAGAGACAGGGCAACAAGTTACTTCAGGCAAAGCTAGAGATGCAGAACTTGCTTAGTGCCTCTCTAAATCACTGGTGAACATGTATGCGTCTGTGTATATGTATATTTATATACCAATTCCAGTGGGAATTTGAGTCTAAAACAATCCCTGCCGGACACACTGGCTCACTGGTATCTGTGGTAGCAGTATATGTTTCTGTCTGCAGAAATACTTGGTATATCACTCATTAAATAAGTTGGTTTAAATGGTAGCCACTGTTCCTGACTGTTGACTGCTAGACTGAAAAGCAATTTCTCTATTGGGGTTGCATTTATTTTAGGACTGTGTGCTGTCTTCCTTATAGTTCAGCATCTGGTAAGCAATAGGCAAGTGTCACTTTCTGTTTTGACTCGCCTACTTCACCTAAGTTTGTTTTGGTACCACATGTTACTAAGAGCCGTTTAACTACTAGAGTATTTCTCAATGGGCTGATAACATGGTCCTGACAAAAAATGCTCAGTAGTTCCTGCTGTTTTTTATAATGAAGACTTAAGTTTTAAATTGCTTTCGTTTAATTTAAATGGTTTTCAATTTATGATCTCCCCAAAAATGGAACTTCTAAATGTCATATTGTTGACATAGTTGTTTAATAATGAGGTCAGCATTAAATTGCAGAGAATTTCAGAAAGCAGTTGCATTTGGTGGAATTTCAGGGTTTATGGTGTTTCTGTTGGATTTGCTTTCTGATATTGTGGGTTTTGTTGTACTCTTTTGTTCTATACAAGTATTAAATTACTAATACATTAAATCCTTGCCTGTCGGAAAGGCAAGAATAATTGCCTCAATTTTAAATACAGAGAAGTGTAGGCACAGGGGCTAAATAAATTTCCAGCGGCTATAAGGGGTAATATTGGTAGAATCTGCTGTAGAATTCACTCTCAGTCCTAATGCAGAAGAGTAGAATGTTAAAAATGTGTTTTGGACTAAATTCAGTGCTTTTAGAATAACCCGGCCAGACCTCACTTAAGCAGTGTTCTTGGTGAGGTGAAAATTACATTCCACTCTCTTAAGGTCTGGCAGACTGCCTGTAAACAAATGGCATGTAACCTCAAAGAAGGTGTGAACTCCTAATGCCAAGAAAAAGTAAACTGAGCCAACTACAGCATTATGTGGTGTATTTATTTTCTTCTGGCATGCTGGAAGAAACAGAGGTAAATGTGTCTAAATCCTGAAAGCTGTCTGTTATCTATTTTGGTATTATTATTTGGTACAGTCATCTCTCTTTAACTCCTAAAACTTGGGTCTGTCATGGAGGGAGGAAGGCTTCCTAGTTTCTCTAGGAACAGCTAACCTGTGAGATGAGTGGAATTTTAAGACTGCAACACTCAATCAGCTGAAATTTTAAATTACAAATTTCTATCATCATCACTCAGGAGGGTTTCAAAGCCTCCTCCTCCCCTCCCATAAGAGGGAGGAGGAGTTGTTACAGGGATAGGATTCACATCTTGTCTGGAATTTCATCACTGTCGGAGGGAAAAGCACATTTGCCCTCCCCCAAGAACTAACCACAACAACATTTGCTAATCAAATTTCATCTTCCAGCTGTTTCCCAGGTAACTAAGATGCAGCAGTAGAAAAAAAAATACTGCATTATGAAGAGACCAGAAAGAGCCTGCAGCAATTTTCTTCAGTGAAGAAACAGTGCAAAAAAGAAGTGGATAGTGCTATATAATCTTTTTTTCTGAGCTTAAGGCCAGAGAAGATTTGTTCAGAGGTCAAGCTTTTTCACAGTCAGCTGTAAAAGTAGAATAGAATAGAATATAGTATTATCAGTTGGAAGAAACCTGTAATGATCATGTAGTCCAACTGCCTGACCACTTCAGGGCTGAACAAAAGTTTAAGCATATTGTTAAGGGCAATGTCTTAATGCTTCTTAGACACCAACAGGCTTGGGCCATTGACAGCTCTCTAGGAAACCTGTTCCAGTGTTTGATCACACTTTCTGCAAAGAAAAGCTTTTCAAGTGTTGTTTCCGAAGGCAAGACCGTGGACAATCTCACGGTCTTAAAGCTGGTATCAGGAATTTTCCACCACTTACATCAGGCTGCTGCCCAGCCAGACTGCCTAAAGAGCAAACAAGTAGGTCTTTGAGTCTGTTTGGTCATGCTCCAAAGTCAATGCAGGAACTTTCATTGTTGTGTTTATAATTGAAGATGTTGGATGCATGATCCTGTTATGAAAAGGTACTGGCAAAGCAGTGTGTTTCTCTGCAATGTCACTTCCTATTTTTCAGCTTACAAGACATACCAAAGTATCTAAGATACCATTATGGGATGAGCAGAGTGATGCAGAACCTCAGGTGACCTCTGCTGCTGCTGCTTCAGAAAGGCACAGATGATCAACAGCAGCTGTGCTGGCACTACATGCCTCTGTATAAGGACCTGAATCCTGTTCTGTATGTTGCTGTTGAGAATAGAAGAGCCTCTAATATGTAGGCCTGCAAGAAACCTTGTGTGTTGTTCTGTTTGTCTACAGGATTTCATGTGAACAGAACTTTCTCTCTTGAAATCAGAAATGTGCCTTAACCTCCATAGATGTCTGTAAAAGATGTAGCAGACAAATATTTATATGACTAATATGTCTCTTTTCCTTTCAGGTGAATTATATAGAGCCTCTTTAAGAAAACAAAGGTTCCCTGCGCAAGGCAGTATTGAAATACATGGGGACAATGAGGTGAGATTGCTTCCTAAAACAAGCTGTGCTGATTTTCAAGTAGACATGTGAAAATACTGTCATATTGTATTACGTAATTGTAAACTCATTTGATGGCTTAGTGTGTTTTTCCCTTGTTTAGTAGGTGCACGTGCAATCACTGAAAATCATCACAAGATTTTTAGGCATTGCATAGTTAGGTGGAAATAGGAGTCAGTTTTCTGAAGAGAAATTGTTACGTCTGCTTAGTACTTGACTGGAAATGCAGGTTTTGTGAAGCAGATTCAGCAGCAGTCATGAAATTGATAATAACAGAATTGCCTTTTTTTTAGAAGCAGGAAAAAAATCTCAACAAGGTGTGATCCTTCCAGCAAACTGATTAAGGTCCTCTGTCCACATGTAGGACAGGTAATGGAAATGCCTACTTCACTGTTTTTGAGCAACTCAGTCCTACAGCCCCCTAAAAATGATGACAATCATTGATTGACTTCAGATGTCCAGTCAATTAGTCCTTGAGCACCTTGTCTAAGCCATGGCTGAGCTACTGCTGAGAGGCAAATTAATTTTATTTGCTTTGAGTCTTCCTGTGAAAGATACCAGTTAAATCCAGCTGAGAGACTTCTCATACCAGTGACTTCAGCAATATTGACCCACTTGAATTTTTGCTTTTTGAAGCTTTCAGTTCCACCAACTCCTCAGCAGTGCTGCTTATTTACAAGCAGGCATTGTCCATGGAAGGAACTACATATAGTTTCTAAAGGGAATTAAATTTCTCTTCTGAAAACTGGAATGAAACCTTATGGAGAAGGAAGTTGTAAATTAGTGCATGGAAAAGTGGAACCTGAAAAATGCTTCTGTGATTCTCCTGTATTTAAGCAGATACAAGTCAGGTCAGCAAAATGCCTTCACAATGAATACTTCTACTGGATACTAAAATTCATTGGCTGAACAGAGATAGTGGAATAAGCTACAGTTCTCTCATTTTCAGCCATTTCTCTGTCACCATTATACAAGTGCTAAAGTTACCCATTTCCCTTCACTCCAGAACTTAAGAATAAACTGTCCAGAACATTGCCTGATTCTGAGTAAATTACCCCATCTAGCATTTAACGATCCTTAGACAAAAAATATTACTGTTGTTTTTGCTGTGTGTTCATATTTGGTCAGGAACTAGAAATCTTCAAGAATCATGTCATCCAAAGTGAAGAAAATACCAGTCAAGGTTTAACAACAAAAAAATTAATCTTTTCATGTATTACTGAGTTCATTGAGTGCACATGAGTCTCAAGGGGTAAAGAGGAAAAAAAAGGTGAAATTGTGAGACATTCAAAATGGTTTTCCAGTTTCAAGTAGGAAATATCTTGGTTATTCTACAAAGCATGCTGATTATTGTCTGTGTATGTGCCTATTTGCATATTCGTAAATTTGTTTGTGAGTTTTATGGATATCAGCAATGATACATTTTTTTACTTTTTCATTAAGTCTAGGTAAATTACCCCCATCTTTCATTTTAATGAGAAGCTGCCCGTCTAAAAAGTCTGAGATAACTGTATCATCTGCTTTTGCTAAATGTTTTGATTGGCAGAGAAATTCGTCTTTTTTAGACTTGTGATGATTTGAATGAGAACCTTGCCAGTAAATGAAGAAATCATTAGGATACCTAGACAGATGATTGCTTACACTGCCCGTGGAGGTTGGAATTTTTCTCCGGTCTCAGAGTATTTAAAGTAACTTCTGATGTACACAAAGCTGTCTTAATCTTTGTTGGTCTGAAACCTACATCTGCGCTGCACAGGGTTTGTGTCAGAGCGCAGTGGGCTCTACATGATTCAGACGTACTTGAATTAAATGGAACACAGGACATGCGCGCACACACATACACGCCCCCACCCACTCCAGTGAAAGAAAATACCACAAAATTATCACGCTGGGGGTGGGAGAAAAAAAAAATCACTGCTAATGTTGACTCCAAGTAAACTAACAAAGTCCATAAAAATGCCTCCTCCTTTCTTATTTCCTGTTTTTCTCACAGGAAGGAGTTCAACACCAGAACTGCAAAACTCATGTGTTGATTTTGATCCTACATGGGGGGAACATATTAGACACTGGAAGTGGAGACCACAGCAGCAAGCTGGCAGACGTTAACACCTTCAGTTCTGTGTTTGAGAAAGTGACCCGAGCCCATTTCCCTGCCTCTTTGGGCCACATCTTAATGAGACTTGTTCCCTGCCCAGCAATCTGTTCAGCAGCTTTCTCTCTTGTTTCCAGGTAAGTTGATTTGCATTTCCCAGTGTTTGGTTTTGCATTGTGGTTTTGAATAGCTTTCTGTGATTCATATATTTCATAAAGAAATTTTGCGAATCATTCTTAATCTTTTGCTGACTGCAAGACTTGCAATGATCTTTCATCCTTTTCTAAGTGGATGAATTTGTTTTAAAAAACATTTTTATTTGATGTATCCACTTCAGTAGCTGCTCTTCCTCAGCTGCTTTTTCAGTCTTGAAATTCACTCATTGAATGAGAGAATGTTTTCAAGTAACATTACTTTCCGTGACATAAATATTTTAAATGGCACGATAGAGAAAGGAGAAAGAAACGCATACTCCTGGGACTGCTTCAACTCTTCTACAAGTGCAAACCAGGATTAACTGTTGAACTCTGGTGAGGGGAGGAGAGAATCCGATTTTCTTGATTTCTGTTTTTCTAAGCATGAAAAGGTTGCATTTTCAATCAAGTTGCCTCCTTTTTGCCAGATGTAACTATGCAAGTATTTACTGACATTTGAGAATGTGTGCAGCTTTGTTTCACCTTTTTGAAAAGACTGGACACTGGGAAAAATGTCTTTGTATGCTTTTGGACGATACACCTGTCACACTTGTGTTTTAGGAAACTGTTCCATTGTGATGGTTGGATCCTGCTCTCTGGTGTAGTGAGTTATTAGATGGGGGGAAAACAAAAGCTGAAATGTAATCATGTCATTGCCATTCAAAATTATGTCTAGTTGTATGTAGAACAATTGCACCAAGTATGTTTGACTACAGAAATGCCTTCTAGTGTGATCCCATTCACCTAAAGCAGTAATGCCTTGGTTTTTTTAAGCAGTTGAATTCTATGAGAAAATGATCCTTCCCATGTTCGCTCATTGTGAACTGCAAGAGCCCAACCCATTTATGTTCGTAACTGCTCATTCTCTAATGCTGTGCGCTGCCTCTTGCAGTTTTCCTGATGATAACATGTCCTTTTCTAGCCTAAATCCCTACAGCTATGATGAGAGCTGTCTCAGCAGCAGTGAAGACCACATCCCACTGGCTGCCTTGCCTTTGCTGGCTGTTTCATCTCCTCAGTACCAGGATGCAGTTGCCATGGTGATCAGTAGAGCAAATCAAGTTTACAATGAATTTCTCAAATCTACTGATGGAGCTGGTTTTAATGGACAGGTAGGACTATTTTCTCTTACATCAAAGTAAAATTCCTTCAGAGCAAGGCTGTTTCTTTTTAAGCCATTGTGTTGAGGGGTTTGAGTTATCAGTGTGGGACAGCACTACAAATGTGATGAATGGATGTTAGCATGGGATCACCTACACAAAATACCTTCTCAGTGTCCAGCACAAGACAGGCACTTCTGGAATCCTGTGCACTATCTCATGTGGATTTACTCAGCTGGTGGAAGACTATATACATTCTCCTAACCTCTTACTTTGGTATGGTACGGTAAGCGGGGCATGTAGCGAACAAGCATGCCAGCCTGAGACAAAGGATCATCTGTGTTAATGAGTTCTTCAGACATAGCTGATGGAAAAATTGGGACGTGGTTAAGATCCTAAGAAATCCAGTCCTACACTATTATTTCTTCTTTGCCTCCATCATTGTAGTAATAAAGCAATTGATGGTAAAGAAACGTAGAAGACAAATACTCAGTTGCTAGCAATGTTGCAGATTTCCTCTCTAACTCTGGTGAAATAATGCAGTTTTCTGTTGTGACCTGAACACCGGTGAAGTCACCTACAGGTTTCTTCCAGCTGATGGTAACTGTCAATTACTGTTCCTGCTTCACCATCTTTAGTCTACAAAACCTCCTGCTTCACACAGAAATATGATATTGATACCCTGTGTGAGTTAACTGATATTATTTCATAATGGGGCCACCTACAATGGCCAGAAACATGCACTTCCTTTAAGTACAGTGACCTCCACACTTCAGAAAAAGAAAGAAAATACATTTAATACAGAGTACGGTATAAACTTTGAAGGGAAGCATGTGTCTTATTACAGAGATTCTTTTCCATAGCACTAATAAGGTTATGCTGTGATACATCAGTATTTTTAGACTAAAATTTGGGTTGAAACCATTTTTACTGTGTATAGTAAACTGTTCTTGCTTAAAGCATAAAACCAGCCCGACTGCAGTGACAGAACATTATGAAAGGTAAAATTAGGTAAAGAAGAATGATACCAGTTACAAAAATAATATGAAAATTTTCTCAATAGAAATTTAGTGTTATGATTTTTTTCTTTGACAAAGCTACAAAAAAGTCTCCCTGTTGTAGTTTACAAATAATATATATTATTTCCTGTGGAAGAGTCTGCTTGACCTCTGTATATTCCACAGAATTTTCACCATCAACTAGCAGCACTGTTAAAATGGAAATGACTTCTCTGTGCTCTCTACAGTGCTTTGCTTTGCTCCTTAGATAGAAATTTCAGCTCTGCCTCTGAGTAAGTCCTGTACTGATTGAATATTTATTATGTACCCTGACACACATCCTGTGTGCATCTTTCCTTCCATATTTTTGTCTCTTCTGTCGATTTACATTGCAAGTTTGTTAGATCAGAGGTTGCCTTTTTGATTTTACATAGCATCTGAAACAAATTAACTCCATTTCCTTAATGCCAATGATAATAAGGATTAGAAACACTCTGGTAAAGTGAAGAAGATACTGCCAATTCCTTACAAAAAGTGATGTTAATTTTATTAAGGTTACCTGTATCATATGATTTTCAGCTCTTTGTGGACTTCATTGTGCAGCATAGGAATTTGAAAATCAGAGTAAATTGGCATGCTGTTCAATTGCATACAACTTTAGAACCGGAATGCCTTAGAATAGATACCACCTTAATGTATTTTGATATTTTACTTTATTTTTTTAAGTGGTTTTTTATCATTTTAGTTGAGTACAAGAAATGTACTCAATATAGGAAGAGTGCTCCATGGAGATGCACTGAGAGGAGTTTGAAATTTTTCCCTACCTGCATCTTGAAGAACTCACTTTTCCTAACATTCTTCACTTCAGAGAAAACATGCACAACATCCTGTATCCAAAACTTGTAGTTTAGTGTTGTAGCCAAGCTGAATTATGTTTAGAAGGAAGTTAAGATTTGTAATATTTTCTGTTATACTGATCGGATTTGGGAACAACAGATTGGACAGTTGCTTCAGTTTGACAATTGGAAGGAGAGGCTTGCTGAAGCATGTTATCAAGCTATTACTCGTGCTCAGACATGGACAGGGGAACAGGGAGAAAGAATTATCTCATGTGGGATGGGGAGGTATTCAATGGAATTGGCTTGTGAGGGAGATTCTAGTGTACCATAAAATTACTCCTGAATTCTCAGTTTTAGTAGTGTATGTATTTTTAATTGCCAGATTCATACTTTGAAGGTAGCTTCTATGTTTATATTAAATGTGAAACAAGACTGAATCTCTCTGCTTAATACCTCACTTTAAAGTTTTGTTCCCTTGTCCTGACAGTGGAATGCCTATCTGTTGAGGTTCTCTCCCCTGTATGACTCTGAAGGAAATGTTAAGTGGCTTGAAATCTTTGTGACACTGGTCATCCAGTGATCTCGGCTTTTAGAGCTGGGATCTGGCTGCAAGCAGCTGGAAGAGTTCTAATCCATTTGGCAGAACTCCCACTCACCAAAATAGTCCCTGGGACAGATATTCTTGGCATAGGGCATGTTTCTGGAGATAAAAGAAAGTAGAAGAAAGTAGCTGCAATATAAACTAAAGTGTAAAAACCAGTAACAAGGGTTTGAAGTAAGACAGAAACTTCTCTGCAGTGCTGTGATGCTTTTTGTGTCTTTTAAAAATACTTGCTACATTTCCCAAAAAGAATCTTTTTTTCAGGTGTGTCTCATAGGTGACTGCATTGGAGGAATTTTGGGCTTTGATGCCATCTGCTATAATTCTAATACAACTTACGAGAGTCGGAACAGTAGCAGGAGAGGAAGCATCAGCAGCATCCAGGTGAAGAGAAAAAAATACACACTGCTGAAACCCTATAGATTCATTCCATGGAGGAAGTCAGCTCATATAAGCCAGAGAAAGTTTAAGGATTTGGTAAATTGCCATGATAGAATGGGATTCTGCCCATGTATCAAAAATCTGCTGTTAAAAATTAAGTTGTCAGCTTCAGTTTTATGATATACAGAAATCAGTAGTGAAGGCTTTATCTGTTAGCCTTTAAAGTAGGGTTACTGAGTGCCCTTTATTGTTTCCCTACCTGTAGATGCAAACATGTCCTTGCTCAGAAATCTCTGGTAGGCTGCCATTTTGGTCAAAATTCCCCTCCCTCCCTCCCTCCCTTCCACCCTTCCACCCTTCCATCCATCACAATGTAATTGTACTCAGGGCGCTTGATGTTAAGGATTGTGTAGAGTGTTCCAATGACACTTCAAGAGTGTAATGCAGTAATGCAATGTCCAGGAAGACAGGAGCAGAGAGTGATGGTAGAGAAAATGTAAATGAGCATTGGGGGACAGGTGTATGCAAGAAGGAAGAGAGCAACTTTGAATCCCACTCTCTTGTACAATGCCAAGCCAACTTTCCAGTGACCTTCTCTAGGGTCATCTCACAGAGATCTAATCCCATGTCATTGTAAAACTAATTTTTCTTTCCTCATTGAATTTGCCTGTGCCTGCCCCTCCAGTTTCTCTCATGAGGATTCTATAGACTGCTATGAGGTCTCCCCTCAGTCCGCTTTTCTCCAGCCTGAACAAGCCGTGAAACCTCAACTACTCCTCATATGGCTTTGCCTCCAGACCCTTCGCCATCTTTGTAGCCCTCCTTCAGACACTCTCTAATAGCTTTTTTTATCTTTCTTGTATTGCAGTGTCCAAAACTGCACACAGGACTCAAAGTGAGGCTACACCAGAGCACAGCAGGACAGCCCTAGACTGGCTGGCAGTGCTGTGCCTGATGCATCTCAAGATGCAATTGGTCCCCCTGACTGCCAGGGCACACCATTGATTCATATTCAACTTGCTATTGACCACAACCTCCAAGGTGCCTTTCTGTGTGGCTGCTCTCCAGCCTCTCGTTCCCCAGGCTCTATGCACACTCATTACAAAAAAGCAGATCTTGCATGCCTCATGCATGCAGATCTCATGCATGAGTGAGGTGCGGGATTCAGCCCAATGGCATTTATTTTGAAAAGCAGCATCTGCAGCATCAGGGAGGATGCTGGTGTAAGCTGCAGAAGTGCTGGAGGAAATGAAAATTAATAAAATAATGAACAATAAATAAATAACCATAAGGATATGGTACCACTGGTCTCCTCTTGCATCCTGCAGAAGCTAACATTCTCAAAAAATCCGATCCCATATCCATAGAACATGATGAGCAAGACCATTAATGTTGTAATGTGCATTTTGTGCACTCAGGTAAGACCCGTTCTGATTTCCTTATGATATTTATAGTTCTCTAAGAATGATGAAGTCATGAGGGATAAAGCTTTTGTGTTGCTCCTCCTTTCCACCCCTCGCACCCCCCTCCACCCTCAAATTCCTGATTCTCCTTCCAGCTTGTAGGCTATTTATCTTGAAGGGAAATTTAGTCTTCATCTCTTTCCTTCTACTCCAAAGAGAAATTTTTAGTCCCTTCCACCCTTTGTTGGATAAAATGAGGTCATATGTTTAAATGCAGGCATTTCATATAAGCTCTTTCATATTTTGTTATCTGTCTAAATCTTCCCTTTGCTCTGTTCATTTTCTGAAGGATAATCCACTCTTAGCAGAGGACTCCAGTCTGGGTGACAGCAAACACCTGAGCAAAAGCAATATTGACGTCTCAGGAGTCGTGGAGGATGAGAAGCAAAGGCAGCTGCTGCCTCGGAAACAGAGTGACTCATCCACTTATGACTGTGACACTATAACCCAGCATCATGCGTTCCTGTCCAGGTAACTAGTGGTCAGTGAGTGAGTAAAAGAAATGGGCTTGCCATTGAACGGAGCCTGTTAGCACCAGAGCACAGAGGCATTATTATTGTTTCTGTTCTGTCTCATGGATGGACAGCAGGTTCATAGGCTACTTTTCTGCTTCTGAGTGTAGGTATTTCACCTCCAGCAGAACTAAATGATAGATGAGTCTTTTTCTGTCAGTAAGAAATAAGTGGTGTGTATTTACCTCATGCATACAAAGTAAATGGATGTGTTTTAAATCACTTAAAAGATTAAAAGCTGTCGATAAGTATCATTGATTTTGACCTGTTAAAAACAGTTGAGAAGTAGTGAAATTCTAGGTCACAGCTCAGGGAGCAGATTACAATAATGGTTTTTATGTACCCAGATAATATACTTTGACTGTAACTTTTTAATACCATTGTCCTTACACAGCTTTAGGAAGTTAGAATTTGTAGCAGAAGTTTCAGAATGAACTTGCATATATTTGTACTGCTAAAAGGGAGGGGAGGTAAACTTGAATATTCATGGTCCTTGGAAAACTTTACCAAGTGTTCTGTAGAATAACTGTAGGAAACTCTTGCATGTTGAAGGTAGTAAATTTACTGAATAGCCGCACTGAAAATCATCGCTGCTATACTGCAATCATTCTACAATTTTAAGGTATATTGCTTGGATCTAAATGCCAGTGCTAGAGCTTTCTAAGCATCCTGTTTCGGGAATGTTCTTTTTTTCTGAATGCCCTCTTTTATTATTTTTGATACAGTATTTTCTTTGTTCAGCATCCACTCGAGCGTGTTGAAAGATGGTGCAGACCCTCCTCCTGCGGATTCCAGTCTCTCGGAAGTAAATCTGGGCCGATTTGAATTTGAAGTGTCTGATTTCTTCCTTTTTGGATCACCGCTTGGTTTGGTGCTGGCCATGAGGAGCACTGTTCTGCCTGGTCTGGATGGTAAGCTGTTCTTGGGGTTAAAATACAGGATGCGTAATGACCTTTGTAAACAAAGAGGCTCACACAAAAAGGAGGTAAATAAAGGAGCCTGGTTAAAGATCAGGGAGTGAGGTAAGTTTCTTCCTTTAAGAGATGGGAACATTAATGTAGGTAGGTACTGCGGTGGTGAGGGTTGTTCCGGGGATGTCACTGCTCACTTACGAAAGCGTGTCTTACGTTCTGCTGTTAATCATATATTCCATGTCATACACCATGAAGCTCACACTTCACCAAGGATCAGTCCTTCAAAACAATACCAAAAATAACATTTCTGCTTGGTTCAGCATTACCTCTTGTTCATGTCTAGCCTCATGGGTGGATTTGGCCCTCGGGTGTGTTGCTTATGAGCCATTCTTCCTCTCTAGTAAGAGAGCCTAGTGATCAGGCACAGAGAGGATTTTTTAGTTTTATTTCTAATGCATCCGGATTTTTTAAGTTTTTCAGTTAAAAACTTACTTTACTTTTCATTATTCAGCACATGCTTTGTCTCTTTGGATGGTATGAGCTTTGGATAGCACAGCATCTTTACAGGAAATGATGCATTCATTTATCAGGTGAAGGAGAAAATCTGTTGCAATCATGAGAAGAGATGACAATTCAGAACTCCAAGGCGTTTTTTTTCCTAGCCAGTAGTCTTTTCCCCAGTCTCTGCTCTGCTACCCTCCGGACACTTTGACAGGAAAATTTCATGTTAATTGCTAGTACTTTAAACTATTTTCTTCAAATTAGTTCTCACTTCCATCCTTCCTCTGGTATCCTGCAAAGGAATATGCTTTGAGAGCAGCTCAACTGATGGGCATTTCAAACACATCCTGAGGTGAGCAGTGTCTACTTGAAGCATAATTAGTCTTTAGAAGTGCGTATGATAAAAGAATCCCATTTTAAAGTGATAATTGTGACACGGTTGAGAGGAAAACAGACAAATTGAAACCTATCATGCAGACAGTTGGAAATTAGTTGAGAAGAGTCAGGTGCCTTCTTTACAGAAATGAAAGGTAGAAAGCTACCTGAAAATGTGACGAGTAAAAATCAAGTGTATTTATATGTTTTGTTAGAATCAGTTTTTAAAATATAAGGGAAGCTTCTTCTGTCACCTAGGTTTAAGTCCGCTGGATGTCACAGGCCCATCAGACCATTTTCTTGGTAAATATTTGAAGTGCTGAGCATCACAGCTATAATGCTCAATAATGTATTTACAAGATTTTTAATTTCTTTTTCCTTCCTTGCTTCCATCCGTTTCTCTTTTGCTGCTCTTCACATCTCCTATGTGCCTCCATCTCAGATTGTGATGCCTCTGTAAACTGCTGTGCAGTGAAGTGTTCTTTATATATGAAATAGGAAACAATTCGGTTAAATTTCTTTTGGCCAGATGTGTGCTAATCTGGAGTTCACAGAAGACCGTATTAACTATGTTTCTGTACAGACTCCTTGAAAATTGTAAAGCAGCAATACTGACTTCTCTTTCTCTGTCTCATTCTCATCCAAGTATGCCAGGTCCGACCAGCCTGCAGCCAAGTGTACAGTTTCTTTCACTCTGCTGACCCCTCTGCCTGCAGACTTGAACCGTTGTTGGAGAAAAGATTCCATCTTCTTCCACCTTTCAGTGTCCCACGGTACCAGAGATACCCACTAGGGGATGGAAGATCTCACCAGTTAGGTACAGTGCCTGTTTTCATAGCCCTCATTGCCTGTTGTTCTCTTAAGTTTCTCTCCTTACACAGCTCAAGAGAATTTGAAATAGCAATGTGCTGAAATGCTAAAAACAAGTCATCTAAGATTGAGTAGCACAGACATACTTAGCAAGTGTGGAACCAAAGAAGATTGCTAAGGAAAAAGTTATTTGTATGCATGAGGTTTGTGATACTAGTTGTGTTAAAGAGGAGTTGGAAGGCGATACCACTCTTCTAGTTGAAGTGTGACTTGGTAAATTCCATGTCTTTGACTATAATTTTAAACAATTTATTTTTACAATTAGTTGACCTTTGCCTAGATCTGCACGTGTTGTTTCTTTTGGTCACTTGTGGTTGGTTTGTTGTAGATATCTACTAGGACAAATCAGACCTTTGTGCAGTCTTGATTGCTCTTCTCGTAGGTGGGCTACTAAACAATAGTTATGTTGGTAATAAAGATTTGAATCCAGGAAAAAAAAGCAGAAATAGATTGATTTCTGGGGAAGAAAGTGGAAGGTGTGGATGAGCAAGATGCTAGTAGAAGGAATGAACCCAGAAGAACTGGGTTCTTTGAAAGAACAGTACACTGCAGTTTTTTGATGAAAAACTGCATGTTCCAATGGAAACTGCAGTTGAACATATTCTGTCCAAACTACAAACCCACCACAAAGTGTTAGAATTGGATTGTTTCTCTCGTTCAGTTGCAGGGCAGATCTCTGTTTTGTTTCTTGCAGTTGAGATATTCAGGCTTATGTCAAAACAAGCCAGAATCTTTCTGACCAAGTCTCCTTTTTGGAAGGGAGGAGATTTTAGGGAGCTATACTGCTATTCGTTTTCATTTAACGATAAGTTGTTTTACTGGTTCTGATAAGCTATAGACACTTATGCTTCCAGTAGCTTGGGTTTTTTGGGGTTTTTTTTTGAATGGTGTCCTTGAAAGCAGCAACATGTTACTGTGTTCTCCTTTGAGCACCATTGAGGTATTCATTGCACTGAGAGTTGGTTAAGACTAGAGCAGTTGCAGAGAAACTTATTTCAGACCTGCAGCACATAAAGAATCATTTGACGTGTTCCCCAACCCAAGACCATATGAATGATGAACACAGCATGGCTGCAATTATTTGTCTGAATGGAACTGAAATATGCTCAGAAATAGAGCAATACATCGTCAAGGGCCATCTCCTTTCTTTTTTTGTTTCGTGCATTGAACGTCTCCTTTTCTTTTGTTCACTATTTTTCTGTCTCCAAAAGGTTTATTCTCTGAGGAACAACACCGAGGAGTCAGCTGCTTTTGATATGCACTTTGCTGTGTTACCTATATCTAAGTTGAGGTTCTGCCTTTCCTGGCTATGAGAAATGCAGCTGCTTCAGGCAAAGATATCAGTAATGTTTTTATTTAAGTGTGTGTCTGTTCTTACATGTTTCAGAAGGCCTCAGAAGGAAGGCTGTGTTTTGTTTCATTGAGTAGAGGTATTACTCTGGCTTTGTCAGAATGGCATGAATAAGTGAGAATTCTATTCCATTTAGGAAATGCAAACCGGTAGATAGCCTCACTGAAGATTCTCTTTCTAAAGTCATTTTGCTCATGTCAGAAAGAGGACCAGAGAAGTATCACAGACTCCCAGGGCTGTGTAGTTCTTCTCAGAAAATGACTTTAAAATGAGTAAGGTTGAGTGTGAAGTAACATAGCCTCCCAGCATCACTACCCAGTTTGGAAGATCCTGGCCAAAAGCACCCAGCTGCCATTGCACATTCGTGTCAGTAGCGTGTGCTTTCTCCATGTAGTCATGCTGTGTCATGCTATTCTCACTCTGAAGGAGGAAGTTTCATCCATGGGCATTAAATGTGATATTATTCAGGAAAACGCTCATTAGCCCTGTATTTAAAAATAAATGAAGAGATAGACAAATAAGATATACACACAAACACTAGTTTTAAAACCATGGTGTGTGTCCTTTTTTTTTAATGTTATCTTTGTTTTTGTAACCTGCAGGTGATGCTCTCCACAATCACAGTGGTCTGTTCCTTGAGAATAGCTCTTTGAACATACCTTTCTCTCAGGAGAGTCCTGGATCTCCAAATACATCTGATCAACTGCAAGGGAAAACAAGAAAGTTGAGCTTGGACAGCACAAACAGTGAAAACTCTGGGTCAACTGAAAGCTTGCCATCAGCATGCCTCACCAACAGTGAGTGAAGCCTGATGCCATGTGCTATTTGATATGGCAACAGCCTTTCCCTTGACATTGTTTCTGTGAAAAAGCTGATTATGAAAACAAAAGGTATCTGCCTGGAATTTGGGGAGAATGAGACTAGCCCAGGTTTCTGCAGTTTTACATAACACAAGTTATCTTCCTTTTCCGTTTGTAATTGGATAGATGAAGTAATAGAAAAGAAGTCACAGTTTTATATTAAGGTGCCACTCATAAATAGCCAGAAGAGTTTCGTTGTAACAGGGATTTATGATCATGTTCAAGGCATGCAGCAATATAGATAGATGAGATTTGTTACTCATAATTAAAAGCGCTATAAATCATTATATTGTCCTGCTATGGACTATAGTCACGCGTGTGTGTGTGTATATATATGTACCTATCTATCTCAGTATTTGCTTCACTGTTTGGGAAGCATTTGCAATTCTTACCCTATAACGTGATCGTAAAAGTACGAGTCTTTCACTGCACATTTTCCATGGACCAGTAAGCAGTGGGAGTCATGCTGAGGTTATTTCTGCTTCCCAAAACTTGGACCCAGAAGAACTCTTTAGATGGCGGGCAGTTAAATGGTGATGCAGTCAGTAAAAACAGTACTTTCATGAATGATAGATACCTTTAACAGACTCAAAATGTCAAGATTAAGAAAGCAGAAGACTTAATTCCATTATCTAGCTTGAAAGTGAAGACAGCAAGAAATTTATTGATATGGAAATGTTATGCTATTTTGTTTCATTTTTTGTAGTTACTGCAAAGTGGTGGGGAACAAAACGAATAGATTATGCCTTGTACTGTCCAGATGTGCTGACAGCCTTTCCAACGGTGGCCCTGCCGCATCTCTTTCATGCCAGCTACTGGGAATCAACAGACGTTGTGGCCTTCATTCTAAGACAGGTAATTGATTTTTTTTTTTTTCTCTCTGGAACACAGATAACCCTGTGATTGTTAATTGCATCTTCCAAGGGTCAGTCTTCACATTTGTGCAATTAATGTGAACATACGGCTTTACCTCTCTCTACTTCCATTGTGCTTTTGGCTCTGCAGTGTCATTCAACTGGGGCAGCAGTGTAATTTCTCTTTCTTTGCAAAGTACCGGGACTCCCCAGGCCATACACTATTTATTAAAATATTAATATAATTTCAGGTGATGAGGTATGAAAATGTAAATTTCAAGGAAAATGACAGCCTGGATCCAGAAACACTAAGTCCATCCAATCCACGAGAAAAATGGCTACGCAAGAGGACACATGTCAAATTGAGGGTAAGTTTAAGTCTGAACATATATGGCAGCTATGGAACATGGGTTTGGCAGAAATTTAAATGGAGTTTGATCTCCCCAAGTAAGAGTTTACACAACTGATTATCACTGAAGAGCTGAAAACTGCTAACTTAATCCAGAGGCAGGCAGATTAATGGTTAGGGAACAGGAGCAATTTCTTCTTGGTTTATCACTACATGTTGGGAGAAAGTATATTTCTTTCTCTAAATAACAGAAAGGCCCTAAGTTTCTGTTATGCAAAGAAGTTTCTTTTATGCTAGACAAACCCATAAGCTAAGGAAAAATATTTCCTCCATTCTTCAGGTGCTAAGTCAGTTAGTAATGTCAGTTAAAATGCATGTGCCCTGCACGTAATGATGTGGATCTATGGCACCACTTGAAGTGAAAGATAATTTGGTTTCCCTTAAATGTTCTCTCTTATTTGGTCACCTTGAGCATTCTCTCTAGAAAGTCTATTCAGGAGCCCACCATTAGTGGAAATTAGGCTCCAGCTGAAATGGGAATGCAGTGCACTTGACGTACCTCAGACATACTGTCCAGGACTGTGTTTCTGTGTCACTGTTCATAACATAATAGAGACAGTAGCCTCGTGACAAAAACAAACAGTACCCTTCCCATCTTCTGCTCTTATTTCAGAATGTGACTGCTAATCACCGAGCTAATGATGTCATTGCAGCAGAAGATGGTCCTCAGGTACTAGTTGGGCGCTTTATGTATGGACCTCTGGACATGGTGGCTTTAACAGGTGAAAAGGTGAAGTCTGAGTAATCAGTTTTCTTAGTTTTACTAGAAACAGTTGCTGAACGTAGCACTCTTATAGTGTCAGAGAAAGCCTTACAGTGAGGGGAAATATGTCACTAGCCCCCTGCTACTTCAGCAAAAATACGCTGTAAAGTGGGCTTTCCTGATAGCTGACCTTTTTCTGAGCTCTCATCTGTCTTACCTGATTATGGCTATCTGCTTTGGTTAGTGGTGAGTGTGCTGTGCATGGTTTCTGACTCTGCCATCCAGCTGTACCACCTACTGGAGACAATTAACTTTCCGAGGAAGAAGGAAAAAGAATTTTATAGTAGTTGACAAAGCACTAAAAGAAAATCATGTCTCATCCTATCCGGGTAAAACAGTTAGGTAAAAGAACAGGCATTCTAGAGGTTAGGTGGCTGCTGTATCTCTTACATGTGGGTGAGTAAAGATTAGTTTTAGAAATTAGTAGTAATGTGACACAATTGAAACTGTCATTCCTAAAGCTGCCTGCAGAAGCCAGGCTTACAGCTAATTAAGCCAAGCATCAAGTGAACACATTTTTTCATATTCACTGAGATTATAAGAGTTTCTGTGCAAATTAAGAGAGCAATGTGGCTGAGCTGAGGGCAAAACTGAAGCATGGAGGCTTCACTTGGCCTGTCTCAGATCCAGCAAAGTATTTAAAATCCTTTATGTTAATTTTGATGGAGTATTTCAGTTGAAGAAAACCATAGTGATGAAATCTTTTGATAGTTTGAAGTGTTTTGGTTGTAGGCGAGGTTATGATTTGAGAAAGATTTTGTCTCAATAACCGGATGAAATTTTCTATTTTGTAGGTTTGGCGTGCAAAAAGGTAATATAGCCATGCAAGATAAAATTGTCTTTTTCCTAGTTTAGTGTTCTGCCAAATTTCTGACCTCTGTACCTATGTTTGACGCGTGCAGTGCTAAGATCAGGGCTTTAAATTATAAAGGCAATGAACTCTTGTATTGTATGTTAGGAAGCATTTGCTTATTGAGAGGACTCTCTTTGAAGTTCTTACTGAGTCATGAAATTCCTTCAAAATTCCTTGTAAGCTTTTACTACCAGCCGTGGTTGGAGATACTAATTTTATCTGGGCTTGGCAGGCCTGGTAATTAGGGGGTGCTTTGTTGGCTGTCACACTAGATTACTGTTTCATTGGTTTTACAGGTGGATATCTTCATAATGACTGAGCCATCTTCGGGTAGGTGGGTGTATTTTGACACAGAGATATCCAACAGCAGTGGACGAATATCCTACAATATACCTGAGCAGAAGAGACTGAGAGTTGGTGTGTATCCCATCAAAATGGTGGTCAGGTAATAGCTCCAAGCTGGAACTAAACCTGTGATGGGTTGTTGTGACCGGGAAGGAACTTCAAAACTGAGTAAAAACTTCATTTTAATCCCTACTTGGGAGTTTAAATCAATGAGGTGAATGTAGCTTAAATTGAACATGTTGTTATCCACCAGTTAACGAAGTCCAAAGTCAGCTTACAATCCTATGTAGTGGTACTTGAGGAGGAGAAAATGTTTTACCTCAGTTTAATAAAAAAGGCAATCAATTCAAGAAAATAGAGTTACTGATATGCAAATAAAATTGTATTCAAAAGGGAACTTTTAGAGTGCAGGAGTAAGTTTCAAAGAGGAACAAAATAAATTGTCCTGTCTTTGTCCATTAGGCTGCGTGCACATATTGTAAGAATCTTCATTGCCAGACATAAACACGGTCTTTAGATGACAGGTTTTAGGGAACCATGAGGTGGTGGGATGGGAAGAGCTTTGGATTTCCTTGTTATTTATCCATTTTTTAACATCCAGTGCTCTTGGGGAAGATACATCATAAGGAAATGTGTTTCACGTGTCTTTCCATGAGAAGAGCGATATATGACTGCATTGTTTTAGAGTGGGCTTCTTTTTTCTTTTTTTTTTTTTTTGACTTTTCTCGACTGGCATTCCCATTGTAATTTGCAAGGATAGAGGGTGGCTAATGCTCATATTACCGCTGCTAAGCTTATGGAGAAAGTTTGAGTAGTAGTTTGAGTACTTCAGGCTGGTTTGCGGTTTTTTTTCTAGTTCTTTTAGTTATTTGTACAGATGTGATTTCTTATTAAGGTCAGCTTCCAAATTTCTCTTTGGAAAACTCTTTCCTGAAGTGTAAGTTTCAATTGCCCCACATAAGACTGAAATCAGAAGCCATATTTGACAGTGATTTTTGAAGCTGTAGGTCCAGACGGATCTAATTTCAAGTCTGAACTAGAAGGGACAGAAAATACATTGTGGCATTTTGCTTTTTAAATTAATTTATTGATTTGACTCTCCAGAGGGGACCAGAGCAGTGCTGCAAGTTACCTGACTGTACTGCCCCGAGGAATGGAATGTGTTGTGTTCAGCATTGATGGTTCCTTTGCAGCAAGTGTTTCAATTATGGGAAGTGACCCCAAAGTCCGAGCGGGGGCCGTTGATGTTGTCAGGTAAATGAGGTTCGAACACTTCAAATCTCTGACTTTCTGCTTGAACACAGTAGGAAGAAAAAGGGTTGTTATACTAAACAGACAGCAATTTTCTAAGGGCCAAGAGTCTTTGCAGATACATTTCTGTATTTTCTTGGACAGCAGGTCTGCCTGAATTTCAGAGTAATATTAGAATGCTGTGGATTACATTGAAATTTGTAGTGTAAGTTGCTTAAAGATAAAAAGTTGCTTCTTGGAATATGATCTTGAAGTGTGTGCAGTGAATTAATAATGATTCCATGTGTATTTTGTGTTTCACTAATTTCAAGTAAGGACATACTTGAACTTCAAAAATATCAGGTGCCAGGAATGCAAGAATGTTTTTTGGAGGAAAATTTGAAAGGCTTTTTAATCCATTCTTGCGGGTCTGTTAATGTTGCGCTGGAATGGGAAAAGGCAGTTCTCATTTTGGAACTTGCATGGGAATATAGAAATGTCAGTTTTCAAGGGTTTCCATTCCTTACAGCTGAAATGGTAGGAAATCTCATTAAAGATTTCAAAAGTAGCACTAGCTGATGTGTTGCAAGGTTTATTCTAAGTATATTTTTAAATGTCTCTCATACTTTAGATATTATTTTGTATAAGAATGTCTCTTGCTTTCCTCCATCTCCCCTGAGGTGTAGACATTATTACTTAGTTTCTTAATTAGAGCAGAGGCTTAGGCATGCTCCTTTCCACTTGTTAAGGATAACATCTGGCTTCTAACTGGTCTGAGAAAAGATGCTGGCCTGACCTGTGAGTGTTGTTTCTCTTTCTGTAACTATATAATTTAACTGCTTCTTCTGACAGGCATTGGCAAGACCTGGGATATCTGATCATCTATATCACCGGCCGTCCGGATATGCAAAAACAGCGTGTGGTTTCATGGTTGTCCCAACACAATTTTCCACAAGGGATGATCTTCTTCTCAGATGGACTTGTTCATGACCCACTGCGACAAAAGACCATTTTTCTCCGGAATCTCGTGCAAGAGGTACTAGAAACCTATTTATAGCCTTAAAACCTCTTTTCAGAGAACGTTATTCAGTAGAGATCTCCCTTCTTTCTGAACAGTAAATCTTAGTGGCCATCACAAAGTCTTTTTGCCGTTCCTCATTTCTTTTCTCACTTAAAGAGCAAGGAAAGCTGATAGAACATCCAAAGGGACCTCCGATCATGACAAGTAAATGAACTGCTTGTTCTTTCCTGTGCGCGTAGGTGTAGTTCTTCCTCATATGCAGGCAGACCAATTTAGTTTTCTGTGGTTTACAGATTGAAATTGTTAGCAATGAACTCATATGCTGCTTCATTGCAAATCAAGCGCCAGCCTTGTAGTTGCATGGTGTTCGATAGTGCGTTCACTTTGGAAGTAATGTTTGTTTCAGTGCCACATCAAAATCTGTGCCGCATACGGTTCCATGAAGGATATTTCTGTGTACAGTGTCTTGGCTCTGTCGCCATCCCAGATCTACATAGTTGGACGATCCACAAAGAAATACCAGGCACAGTGCCAAGTAAGTAACTCTTGCTATTCAATCAGGAAGTCCTAGGGAAGACAAAAAAATGCATGCAAGTGAACGCATGTGCAAACACACACATGCAAAGCAGCGACAGTATTTCAAAAAAAGGCAGTTTGGGTTACAAATGAGGCATTTTCTGGAAGGGTGAATAGTAAAGAGAATCAAGTGGTTGCAAGTTGTATCTACAAGTGCATGCATTGCATATTTCTGAATGCCAAAATGGAACAGGTCATTTGAAAAAAAAGTGAGAGCAAAGGAGTATTAGTACTCTGTAGGTATCTAACTGGGATGCCAGTGATCAAAACTTAATTCCTCGTAGAGCTCATAGGTCAAGGCAGCAGTAATTTGTCACTCTTTTTCTTTCCTTCCTATTTCAGTTCCTCAGCGAAGGTTATGCAGCCCACTTGGCCTCGCTGGAGTTCAGTCTCCACTCACGACCCAAAAAGAATAACTCTCGGATGATCTTGAGAAAAGGCAGCTTTGGCCTCCACTCGCAACCTGAGTTTTTGCGCAAGAGAAACCACCTCCGCAGGACTATGTCTGTACAGCAACCTGACCCGCCTTCTTCCAATCCCAAGCCAGAGCGTGCTCAGAGCCAGCCTGAATCAGACAAAGATCATGACAGGCATTTGCCTTCCATTGCTTGGGTTCGAGGTGGAGTTCACAAATTTGAATCTATTCCCTAGGAGGATTGGGAATGTAGATCTTGGGTGCACCCCATTAAACTTGTAGGCATGCCTCCGAGATAGTATTTAGGCAGCTCCAAACTAAGAGAAGTAGATGGGAAATTGTACCTTGGAGTCTTCCCTGTTCTGAAATCTGCCTTCTTACACCAAGTGGGGCACTTCCAGTCTCTTCCTCTTGTCATGATTATTGGGAAAGTATAAAGCAATCTAAAACTATTACAAGTTTATCATCTTAGCAACAGGAAATATCTTTGGTTATTTTTTGGAACAGATATAATACGTGCAATAAGAGGAAAAGATACTGATTTTACTCAGAAGGATTGTGGTATCAGCTAACTAGCTGCACCCAAAACAGCATAAAGGGTAGGTCCCGCAGGTTACAGAGAAGGTTTACGCTTTAAACGTTAAGTAGTCATGTCTGTTTCCACTTCACTTTTCAATAAAAGGGATAAAGGGAAGCAGCAGTGGGAGCTACAACAACAGCTGGTTAGGATTTGTATAACAAGATGCTTTCTGGGTGCCTTAAACCCAAGATTTCCTTTCAGCCTACAGTGTTGGTCAACAGACTCCAACATGGGCACTCGCGTGTGTGTGAGGTGCTGGACAAATAAATGAGAGAACTTCACTTGTGAACCGAGCATAAAAACTTCATGTTAAAAATAAATGTGTCTGCCACAGTTTGAACACAGTTAGTGTTGTTGTAAACAAAGTAGTGTGCAACTGTACAAAGATCACATTGTTTGTGGCACTTGGTGACTGTGCAAAAATGTGTGGACTACTCCAAAGAAGATGGCTCTGATGATCTCAGTCTGAGAGTCAGATCCTAAGTGGGCAAGGTAAAGGGAACCGTTTTACTAAGGGATCTGCAAACTTCAGAGCAATCACTTTTTTAATTATTCTAACTAGAATCTTTACACTGGAGGAAAAAAAAAAGGTATTTAAGTAAACCGATAAATTGTTTACCTTCTCATGCTTTACAGCAACTGCTGGATTAAGACAATCTGTAGCATTCAGAATTACAGCATTTGAGCTTCAAAGAGTGGACATGCGAAAATACAGGTGCCAAATGGACATTTTTCTACTGATTTAAATTTCTCTCTGATCTCTCAATGGACTTAACTAGAAGTAAAATGTGTGACATTTTCCCTAAGTAGTAATGTTTCTAAAGCATTATAGTTACTTTTACGTAGTAGCAGTTTGCAGATTCTTAATGCGGATATTTCCCTTAAAATTAATCAAGAGAACTTTAGTGACTGAACTGACGCATGTTTTAAAACCTGCAATGAAGTTACAAGTGCACATAAAAAAACCTTTTTTTTTAGAGTTGAAAATGTACTATTGACACTGAGAAAGCTTGAAGTCAACAGGACATTCCTTTTTCAGGTTTGTTGTTTGTTTTTTATTTCAGGGAATTGGGGTGGAGAGGGTGTTGTGCCTCTCCATCCCCCTTTCAGGTTTTGCTAGACCAGAAACAGTCTCTCAAACAAGTTGGTAAATGATTTTGAAAGTTAACACGTAAAACAAGAAATGCAATGGAAAACTATTTAGACAGTGCAGAAGGAAAGTAAGTCTATACTCCCTGTTAACCCTGAAGTTTCGGTGTGTTTTTGGAAGGGCTTTGGAATGTAGCTTTTGCCTTAAGAGGCAGCAAAATAGCTTATAAGTGGAGATCTTTGATTTATATTTTCAGACATTACTTGGCAGGATTGTCAGTTACCTATTTCAAACTTCCTCAAATATCTCTGGCACATCAGTAGTTGGGGTTTTTTTATAATGCTTCCTTTAAGGGAAGGGGTAATCACTGCTGAAGATTAAGGAAATATGTAAAAAGTTTGGTAGCAAACACTTACTGGGAGCAGGTAAATACATTATAAGGGGCTAGGATTTTATGCTCTGTTGCTAAGTCAGCCAGCTAAAAAAGCTAAATGAAAGTTGTTCGCAAACTACGTTGAAGCAGTCTTAACATTTACAATTGCTTTCCCGATAGTATCATAGTTCTTGAATCCCTGAAATTGGAGGAATTATTCCATATTCTGTCTCAGCCCACTGCATGTATTCATTCTAATCACGTAGTCCATTTCTTCTCCTCTGCTCTGCACTAGGAGGAGGTTGCACAAGTGCACCAGCCTCCATCTCCTTCCAGTGAGTTTACTGTTAGCACGCTCCTGCTTGTTACTTTTAAATAGGCATGGGAATCCAAGGCTTCTGAGAGAGGAACTTACTAGGAAAATTTTAAGTTTGCTAAGGGGCCTAAAATATGGACTGATCAAAAAGTTCTTTTTAAGCATTGGGTGTTGTGTAGCATGTCTCCTGACAGTAATCGCTATTCCTGTTCAAAGCTACTGTTGCTTTAGCCATCTACCTCTATCACCCAAGAGACTTGAAAACCTATTTTTTTGTTTTAAATTGCTGTAGTAAAATGGTCTACTTCCTTTCAAAAGAGGGATCTGGGTGTAATTCTGTGACTGTATTGAAGGAAATAGTGTCCGAGTACAAGGTTAGAAAAATCTCCTAGGTTATAAAGGGCTGCCTTTTACTCTTGGAGACAAAATGTCATTTTGCAAGGTACCATGTCATGAAAACTCTATTTTGTGTATTTCTATTAATAGCTGGGTCACCTTTACAGTAGTCACTGTGCTGGCTTCCCTTAAGAATATTAGGAGCTAATAGCAGTAAAACAAGTGTGTGTATGTGCGTATGTGTATGATTTAGTGTGGTAACAATTTCAAAGTTTCTACACATGGTATTAAAATCAAGCTGAAAATATTCTCCCTAACTTTGTTTTTATACAATATATGAGAGCTTATATGGCATTTGCATAACTCCAGCACTGTTGATTGCTCATGGCTAGAATGGTTTATTTTGTGATCCCGTGCTCCAGCTGTGCACTTTGGCAAAACAGTGATACAGGCATTTTAGTTACACACTTTGTCCACGTGAAACTGCGTCCAGTCATTCGTGGGCCTTCAGCTTGCAATTGGATTTCAGTTTTACTTGTGTTTTCATGGAAGATCAGTTGCCTAGACAGGCCATTCACTGAGGGTAAGTTTGATCCTACAGTCATCTTATTCTTGATTGCAAGTCCTTTGCAGCAGTTTCTGTGCAGTCAGTACTTACTTTATACAGGCTATGAAAGTGTTTTTGCATACACGGAAGGGAAAGGGACAGAGAAGTCAGGTGGGTGTGCCCACAGAACATACATTAGACTCATCAGCTGTTTAGTGCCTCCAGTCTGTAACAGAAAAGCACATTCTTTTAACATGCTGAATGGAGGAAGCATAAATGAAATTGTAAAACGCAAAGTTGTTAGTCCAGTGCGTGCTAAGGCTACAGTACAAGTAAGCCACAGTTGAAAGCATTTACTTCTTTGTCCTGTTGATATGGATCCATTTTAAATTACTGCAAAAAAATGGCTGTGATTAATAGCAGTGGTAGAGTTATTTGAGATATTGTGAAAACACACCTTCACAACTGTGGTGTTTCGGTTTTGTTTGTGTCTATGTGTGTATAGCTACTGGAAGACACTGAAGTTTTGATTCTGCTTTCACAGCGAATTCGTAACCAATATACATTAAAAAAAAAAGAACAAAACCAACTCAAACACAGCAACAATGGCTGTCTGCTCAATTTTGTTGTCTAGCTAGGTAGGTTTGGAAAAAGATGTTAGTGTATAGATTGCAGAATTGAATAGTTCTGTTTATTCAAAATAAGCAGATTTGGATTACATTTTTGTTTGCGTACACTAGTGCTCTTGGAATAGATTTTTGCTTGACCAAAGTATTCCTGTTTAGTTTTGTGGCATGGTTTGTATCTATTCAGCATAAAATTTTGTTAGGTGTAAAAATGACGAAGTATTGATAATTCTTATTCATTGGGGTTCATGAGAGCTGTCATTTTTATTTGTTTACATTAAACTAGTCTTAATTTATACACATTACTTCACTTTTCCCTCTAGTACCTAGGGAAGTCACTTCCAAACAGCTAAAACTTCCACTGGTTATGTAGAAGTGGAACTATCAGTAAACTTAGAGAAAAAAAATTACACACCCTGGTCTATGCAGGACAATGACATTTTTTTCAGAAGCCCCACTGTTCTGCAAAGTAGCCTTTGTTTGACATTACTAGTGAACAAGTTGTCCTGTTTATACATTGCAGTCTTTCTTTAGCCAGGACACTACTAATGTGTTTTTAACAAATCCTCAATACTTAGATCTAGAGTATCATCATGTCCTTCATGGAATAAATTTAGAAAAGGAAAAAAGTTGGTTTTTTTTTTCCTTCTTTCTGTATCATTTTCCATTTTAAATTTGCTAAAAGCTTTGTTTATAAGCATTTTAAATAATACCTGAAACCAGTAGCTATTTTACATTTTAAAATTTGTAGGTCCAACAGTTGTTACTGAACAAAGAGGATTTTCCCCAGGTTTTTTTTCCCCTTTTGACATCTAGGCCGCAGAAAGGTGAGTACATCATCGTAGGACTAGATGATTGGGTACCTTTTTGATAAGCTCGCTGGCTCGATAATGGAGAGATGAGGATTATGCACCACAATTTTGTAACTTTTCTGATTAGAGATTGATACGTGCCATCTGAACTCAAGATCTCTGCATTGAATTGTTCATGTCAGGCATGCAGGGGGAGACAGTGGCACTTTCACCCTCATCTGGAGCTGGTACAGGATAGAATTCCTATAAACACAAAACTTTCCAGCCTACCTTCTCGGCTTCTCTAAGAGCAATGATTCCACATGGTCTGTGTTCATACCTTAAGCAGAAATTGTGGGTTTGTCAAGGTAATTAAGACTTCCATGATGTTTAGTCACTCAAGGTAACTATACGTTCCTACAGATGAGCCTAAATTCAGAACCCCCATAAAAAATGGAAGTAATAACACATTTTTCTGGATGAAAAGATCTGTTTTTCAGAAATGAGGCCTGGAACAGCGAGAATCCTGTGCCATAGGCTCTGGAATTGAAGTCACGTGTTGGCTCTTTCACTCATTTTAGTTCAAGCTCAACGGATGGGGATTATTACAGTTTACCCTCTACTTGTATTTATCTCAATAAGCTATCCTTGAAACTGAATGCAATTTTGTGGGGTTGGGGAAGATAAAACAAATTTGACGATTCATTTGTCATTTGTATGGATGTATAGAACTTTGGAGGGGGAAAAGAGAGAGGCAGGTTTACTGTGACATGCTGGGAGATGGTATACCAGAGATTGCAACATTGAAACATGATTTACAGATAGAAGTTTGAGAGGTAGGGTTATTCCTGGATGACTGGTGTACAGCCCAGAATGGCAGTCCTCTCACAGAACCCCAAGACTTATGTATAACTTATGCAAACAAGTTATGCATAACTTGTTTTTCTATTTGTGGGGGAGAAAAGGGGCAGTCCCCTTACAACTGAATTCACGCAAAGAAACTTGAAATTGTAGGTGTTCTTTCAGTCTATAGTTTTATTACGTGCATACTTTTAAATATTGTCAGTGAGAAGGTTCTGTCTGGTGACAAATGTTTCTATTTCTTATTGCTGCCTTGTAAAGATTCAAAAATGTACAATAATGAATTTCTTAATATGAAGTAAGGAGTAAGATTTCTACAACTGCTATAGATTTTGATGTGAGCTGGTTTTTAAAATCTTAAAATAGATTAGCCACTTAAATAAAACCTTCCTTGCCTTTAAACAAACAGTGTCACTGATTTTTCTTACCAGTGATTTGGTAAATATTGGATCATCATTGTACATGTCCCAGTAGCTGGTGAAAACATAAGAGGCTGTTTGATCTGTCTGAAATAATATTTAGATTGGAGGTCAACTTTTCACAAAACTCCAACCCTCCTTCCTTTTCAAAAGTCATAGAAGAAGGTATTTCACTAATGAGACAACATCTTTGTGAAAGCTTTATAGAAGTAGTTTCAGGACATGCAAAGAAATAACTTTGAGATACTATACTTTTCTATACTTCCATATAGAAAAGTTGTTAAAAACCCCTAAAAACCAGCCCACAAAACACACACAAACACTACAACAAGAAATAACATAAGCTAAAATTCTCAGTCATCTGAAAGTGTAGAAGTCTTGAGGCTGGAAGGGTTGCTTTCATGTTTCCAGGCCTCATTAACTGTTTCAATGTTTTAAAATTGTTTAGTTGGACAAGAAAAAGAAGAAAAATTGTGAGCAAGTTTTCAATCAATACTTATACATAAATCATAACTGAATGCTTTTCATATTTATACCTGATACCATTAAAATTTTAGTAACACTGGAACTACTAAGTCACGTGCACATCTTAAAAATTATCAAGTAGAGCAAAGTTTCCCAAATCAGTCTTTCATTTGAAGGTTCATTTTAGAGTGAACATAATCGGAGAAGCCTGCACAAAGCTTGCCATGGAAAACAGCCGTGCTGTTGAATTTCTAGAAAGTTGTGAAATCTTTGCTTTAGTTTGAAAGACTAAACTTTGTTATACTGAATGACCTACCAAAAAAGGCTTGTCAAATGAATGTTAAACTATTTTTTAAGTAATCAGAAGCAAAATACAGGTATCACATGCTAAGTATACATACTCAAAATACTTGCACTGTGATATTAGCTAATAACAGTAGTCGCAAGAGGTTACATTAATTGTAGTAACAAATTTCCGTGTGTAACTACAAGACAGATTCAGCACAAAAGCAATGTTTAACTCAACTGCTGAGATGCTATCTAAAGCAGCAGTAAGAAATGACAAAGTTGCTCTGATTTGTCTGGAACCAAACTACCTAAGACGGGATTAGTTAGGTTAATGCTTAAGGCCATGAAGTAAGAGTTCTCTTGTAGCATCAGTGATCCCACAGAAGCCTGTTGCTTTGGAACGGCAGTTTTGCTTAGAACTCAAAGAAGCCACTAGTGTTTTATTAACTTCCAGCTAACATGATGAGTAACTTCTAGGTTGCTAATAACAACAAAAAAAAAAAAGTTAGGCTTTCAAAATAATAGACCTTTTTCACATGGAGAGTACTTGTGCTAAAACTCATGGCCACTGGATACCAGTTTAAACACTACTCTTACCTAGGATTACCCTTCATAAGTCTGTGGCCCTTGCTTTGGCCGTTCTTACTGGCCAGTTCAGCATCAGTTTCTAAGTACTTACTGCCTCATGAAAGTCACTTTCACGATGGCTCCCTCATCTCAGCAGGAGATAATACACTGTGGTTGGTACCATTTTGATTCTCTCTTTTCTAGAAAAGAGAAAGCAAGGGAAGTCCTGAGCTGCTTCATCAAAAAAAAAAAAGTGTAATGGCTCATTTAAGTGTATAGAGTGCATCCTTTCAGGTGCTATACAGACCTCTCCTTTCTATGTGCTCATAAACTTGGAAACATGAAAAAATAGCTACAGCCATCTCTTGTCTAGGTACCAAGTGCTTGATGGAGTTTCTTTGCTTGCCTTCTGATAGCTTGAGACGATTTCAGGGATCGATGTACAGACTGTGAGTTTTGTGCCATTACAGAGTAGTAGTTTGATATTGCTTGTTGCCTGCAGAAGAACAACAGAACTGCCATTAGCAGCATGAAGTCAGCAGAGCTAATCAACTGGTTGTCACACAAATTGCTGGAAAACACGGGAGAAAGGTAAGAGGTCTGGTACACTTTCACTGTGTAGCTGTTCTAAACACTAGCAAGAAAATACTTTGTTGTCTTCAGTGAACATAAATGGCAGTACACAAATTAAGTACTGCAATATTTTGACCAGCAACAGGAGCATTTCTTATGATATAATCTAATTCATTAAAATGCAAAACATTGGAACAATACATGGAGTTGGAAACAATCATTTGAGATCAAGGCTTGCTGCATCATGAAAGCGCTAACATTAAAACTCATGGCAATTGGATACCACAACAGAAAGTCTCATGCACGACTAAAGGCGCCTCCAAAAATGTTCCTTTCACAACTATTCCAGTAGGCAACTAGGCAGTGACAGAACACATTGTACGTATCTACACATTCAGGAGAACTGGACCAAATTAGTGGAAGCAGTATAGATCACTGCTTAAAGCATCAGTCAAGCTTTTGAAACTGCTCTCATTTTTCTAGAAAAGTTACAGCAAAGTGTCGTGCACCTATCTTCATTGCTAAAATAGGACATAGTATTCAGGATGTACCTTTCCCTTTAACAAAAAGAACACTTCCAACATAATAGGTAAAGATATTAATGTCACATTCATTTGGGTACAATTGCTGTGTTTAAAAATGCCGCCAATACAGTTATGAGCTGCTGTTAATTCGATAGCAGGGACTCAACTGGTACGAAAATTCGAAGGATGGAAAAGAAAGGCTGTAAAATCAGACAGCTCAGGATAATGGTTGGTTCTCTCATGCTTTGCGATCATTAGTAACCAGTGAACTTGAGTGACAAAAACGTTAGTACCGGTAGTTTTCTGGTCTGGGGCGAGAAAAGCTGATGTTTGCATAGGAGGTTCATTGTGAACCCACAAGGACTCACTAACCCACAATTTAGAGGTGAAGTTTTACAACTGCACAATGATCTGCTGTAGCAGAGTCAGCCACAGTGAATATGAAGGGAGAACCCTGCGGTTCTGCATAATACTGCCTTAAAGCAGAATTTCCCTCTCTAAACAGCAGGTTTTCTCCCCACCGATGCATGCAGGCATAGACAAGGTAAATGAACAACTACTTTACCTGGTTGCTACTATCTTCAGTTACGAATGAGAGAAACTGTCATATCACTAGCAGATGGGAGAATATTAGGAGTGAGATTTAGTGAACTTTCAGTGGAAATGATAGAAATAACTTGATACAAGCTTTAACCTATAGTTATCTAGACATGGTCCCATTGGTAAAAATTTTTGCAATTATCTGGGATGTTAAGCCTTTACCTCTTTGTAGGTAAAGTACTTGATGCTAAACTCTCTAGAGAATTTGAGGTGCTTGACATTTAGTTATTGAACGCTTGACATAAAGTGTTCTAAGAGAGGAAGAAGTTTAGGGAATCACCCTGTGACAAGACTTCTGACCTTTAATTTTTACTCTCTTAATATGTCTAATTCAGAATGACATAACCTTCACAAATACAGCAGCCTACCACCTCGTGGATTAACCAAGGTGTTTTATAAGAGGCTTCTTCATCTGGGTACCGTGGACTGTTTGTTAACATAATGCTACCTAATAAAAGGATTTTTCTTACAGATGTGCAGACATCAGTGACTGTGTCAGTGCACTGGAACTTTCCCACCTCCTCCCCTAGCCTGGACTGGCACCTCTTTCAGACAAGAGTCAGGGAGGTACTGTTCTCACACAAGGTCAAAGGTAGGCTCTTGCTGCTAAAAATGTGACTTCCACAACAAGGAAACTGAAGACAAGGAGAGCATTTGACAGGTTTTAGAAGCTGCAAATCCAACTGCAGATTTAAACTTCCCAGGTATCTTGAAGAAAAAACAGATGTACTACGTTACACCTGAAAAAGTTCTGCAACTATTCCTCATCCTGAGTTGCAGAGACTACTTAGCCTGCAATTGGCTATGTTCAGGTGGGAGGTAACCTGTGCCAAAAGTTGAAGGACACTAAGCAGTATTTACCTCTCCTCTTTCACAATGGCATCATCGAATGCTTGGGAGATACGGTTCAGCTGGCAAATCCCTGAGGAGACCAGTTCCAACTCGCAGTCAAAATCGCTGTAAACAGAACAGTCATTGCTAAAGATCAAACAGGACTGGCTGACTAGGTGACACTACTCAAGCCTCCATCCCTGCAGTACCACTCTTGTTACCTCTGGACTTTACCCAGAGACGTTTAGGGCGGTGGCAATCGTGCTCCTGATTCCACTGGCCAACTGCTTCACATCTCCATTCGTCCCCCAGACAGCTATCTTCGAACTCAGACAGAGGACTCAGGTTCACGAGGCTTGGATTCAACTTCTAGCTTTAACCTTTCTTGTGACTTTGACCAAAAGAAAAATCTATGTGGACATTATTAAGCATTTCCCTAGCTCACAACCCTTGATCTAATTTGTGTTTGTTCTTTGAGGCAGGAATCTGTCTACGTTCTATAAAGAACTCAGCATAAGCAAAGCTATTCCTGGTATCTTTGCAATACAAATAGCAGCTTTGGAAAAGTTACAATTAAGTAGGAGTGAGATACATACAGAGCATTTTCCTTTACCCAAAAGGCACCAGCAAAGAACTTGGGTATGTCTCTAGCATCTGATGGGCACTGGTGCTCAGAAACACAGTGCAAACTTACCCAGTGGGAGAGTGATTTTTTAAAAGTTCCCGACAGCAAAAAATCACTTTTTTATGTTTCTGTTTTTTATATTTTCTGCTTTACGCAGAGCTCAGTCTCTGTCTATACAGGGAGCTGGAACTACTTTCTTAACTATTCGAGCAGCACACCCCTTCAGGGGAATAGGACAGTAAACTTCATACCTTGCCTTTCACTTTACCAGATATTCTAATCAGAGTAATTAAAAACAAACAAACAAAAAGAAGTTTACGAAAGAACGTGACTTACATCTTTCTGCTGGAAGGAGCAGGTGACGAATAAGGGCTCTTCAGTGCTGCTGCTCTTCTCGATCTCCGGAGAGAGACAGCATTTTTACCACGCCAGGATGAGAAATCCCTCCATTCTCTATCTTCTGACACCCTCGTTGGCCCAAGCAAGGCCCTTTTGCTGGACCTTGGAGTGTCTTTGGAACTGGCTGCTGGAGTAACACTCTTACAACAAGGTGTTCGAGGTGTAGTACTTCTTTTTTTGGTAGAACTGGTCGCACAGCTTCTGCTGATGGATTCAGCTGGAAAGGTCACCGTTGAGCGTACTGAGCTTTGGCAAGACTTCTGTATTTTCTGAAAGAAGCATTAGACATGTTAGGCTAAATGAACTCAATTAGCCTAGAGTTTGGAACCAGGAAGACTAGGAATATTTGGGCTGAATTCCTAGCTTCCATTCTCATATCAGGTTTCAACTAACATGAATGCATCTCAACCTCTGTACTCATTTGCATTGCAGGAGTCACTTGCTTCCCTAACCCTTGGCACTCGTCAAGGACTTCAAAGCAGGCATTGGAACAAAGCTCCTGCTGCTCTTATGCTGGAAGAAGTCAGGCTCCCCAACACACAATTCATGCATTTAAAAATCCGAGGTCTCCAACAAAGGGAAGTGCAAGCTCGAATCTGCTACCCTGCTACCTTGTAGCAGGTTTTGTCAGTCCAAATTTAGATTAACTATAATGAAGAACATGCTAGTAAATAGTATGGGTACAAGAGAATAAATAAAAGAAAAAGAAATCCAAAGTGCTGCACACTTCTCAGTAGCGATTCTTTGTAAGCGATGGCAATCTCTACCCAACTTCCTCCGTATGAAGGCTGCTCTGCCATACATGATTAAATACAGTAGGGGAAAAGCTTTTATTTCATAATAAAATCAAATAAAATGTTTTCACCTTCCTCCATGTTCTGCCAGATCCATAATATGCCTGTCTATACCTTAGGAAAATATATTAAAGATTTTAAAAGTGAGTAGCTATGAGACAACTACTAAGTTGTGCAAGTGCGTGGGAATGGACTCTCTGGAATACAGCACTCAGTACAGAATTCAGAAATCTTAGTACTGGAGTTGAAGCAAAAACTAAAGTCTAGCCATGTTCCACTGCAAAGGCAAAGTACCTGGGACACTGTTCCAAAAGCATATTTTGCTGATCTTTTAATAGTCTGAAGAGTTTGGCACCTCTGTCTTGGTTCCAGACTTTCCCTAGTTGGGGTTTTATGAAAATTCAGCTCTACTCGCTTTAATGGTACCCGTTTCCTTAGAGACATGCGAATGGTATTGAGAGAACTCAGAGAGGCCCTTCTCTTGAATTTGTCAGGCACAGGGCTCTCATCGAAGTCAGCTAGGAGCCGGTGTTTCCGCCAGGCCGCTGTTGCTTTGACATTTTGAAGCACAGAGGCCATCTTGTTCCAGTTCTTGGTCAACCTCGTTTCTACAACAATCAAAACGAGAGCAAAGCTTAGACAGAACAAGGTACAAAGCAGCGTAAAAAAAGAGAAATGGAAACTGTTACACAATATATTTGGTTACACTTGCCTGAAACAAGAAAACCAGAGCTGAGCAGACTTTTACTTGGAGGCTTGAAAGAGAACAGGACTAGATTTCTACAGCTATTTAGGTTTGCGCAAGCCCACAAAGAAGCCTCGTACTGCGATTCCACCTCAAGACTCTCATTTGAGAGGTAGAATGCTCTATGAGTGCAATTTTTTTGTTTGTGTCTCAGATCAAGATCTGGTATCCCAAATTTTTGCCTTCTTTAATCAAAACAACCTTCCACTGCAAGACAAGTTTACGCAGCGGCTGTTGTCTCCTGCCCTACTTGCTAGCTGAAGGCTCCTGCTTCAGTCACAGTTATGATTGTGGATACATAAGTCCTGAAACAGACAGGATTATTACTGGCAGAAGACTTTGGTGGAAAGGGCTAAAATGCTAGTTATCTAAATGACATACGACAATTTAAACATATGTACATATATACTTCCGATCCTTGATTTTCACTTGCTAGCAAGTATGATTCAGGTGAAATGCCCCGAGAGAGCCGCTGCCGTCCTACGATGCAGTTACAATGATCTGTTATCAAAGGGGTATCGCACAGGACAGCGCAGTGCTCTAGTTCTTCTGGGGACCACGGCGGTCTGCGGTAGCCCCCGGCCGGGCCTCTGGACACGCCCGGCCCCAGGCCTCGTCCGATCCGAGCCGCTCTCGCCGCAGGGAGCCCGCTCTCCGGGCACTGCCCGTGCTCCCCGCCCACAGCCGCGGCAGATCCGCCGTGCCTCCACATCGGGGTAACGAGACACGGGGGCACCGGGCGTGCCCCGCTGGTGCCGTTATTGCGCCCACCGGGACGGTAGAAACAAGTGCGAAAAGCGCCGCCAAGGCCGGAGGAGGCGGGCTCGGGAAAACCGAGCGGCGACAGGGCCGCTCTGGCAGCTGCTCGGGGCAGTACTCACTCAGTGCGCCGGACGGGACCGGGATCGGGATCGGGACCGAGCTGCCACCTCCCTCCGGGACCTGCCTTGTGCGCCGCCACCACGTTTGAACGCTGCCCCGCCCCGCCCGAGCCCTCGGATTGGCGCCGCCGCCGCCGCCGCCCTCCANCAGGGGTTGCGCTGCCCCCGCTCCGCCCGCGGGCCCGGCGCCTTTGCGGCCCTCGGCCCAGAGATCCGCGTCAGCTGCAGCAGTAAAAGGACTCAGGCTGGGTTGCCCACTTGGGTGTCCAAGCCGCAGCTCCTATTACTTCTGGTAATTATCGGGCGAAGTCTTATGTTTTCGTTTGCTTTTGCACCACGGGCTTCTGCAGCTCTTGCTGGAGGAGACAGCTGGTGTAACTGTCCGTGTGGGACCGTAAACCATCGGGATGCCCTCTGAAGCAAATTGGGCAGCAAAGAGGGCCAAGTGCAGAGGATGTATTTGTTCAGCGGTGGAGAACAAAACAAAATTTGTTTTGATTTGGATTTTTTTTTCATATCCGAGAGGCAAACAAGACATGCAAAGCATTCGTTTTTCTTTATATGACTTCTACCTGAAGAAAACAGCTCTAGAAAGAGCTGTAGCAGCATCTGGTTTCTTCCAAAGATTTGTTTTTCTCCCACCAAGTTAAGCTCAGAGCTGACAGTTAAAGACACCTCCTTAGCTAAGACTTACAGTGATGGGGAAGCCAACCCGGTAATGCTGCAGGATACCTCTTGAATCTCACCACTGGCTTATAAACATACTTTTTACAAATTCCTAAGAACTCTGGTTTTAGAAAAGTTCCACGTGATGGTGTTTGTACCTTTTGTATTCACACACTAATAATGATGAGTATAGTGTAATAAACATGCTTTATTAGCAGATGTGTTTCTATGTATTGCAGCCCCATATGCTGTTCTGCTTTCCTCTGTCCATTGACTTTCAGGGCTTCCAGGTAGCTGAAGTGTTAGACCTCTTCCCCCGTGTCCTCCCCACCCTCAGTCTCTCTAGCGAAAGTTTCAGGTTCTTCTCACTAGCAAACTGGAGCTTCAGCCACCATATTTTAAGACTTGGCTTGGATTTATGAAAAGTCATTGGTGCTAATTTTGCACTAGTTGTCCAGTTCAAATGTATACAGCCCAAGAACTTAATACTTTTAAACGCTAGGCATCAGACCACAAACGATGATCAATTAATTACAGCTGATGCCAACCAAAGATTTCTTAGAGGGTGTGGCTGCTGTAGCAGCAGTTGATACCATATCACTGTTTAGCTAGACTGAAGGTGAAGGCCAAAAAAGTTAAAAGATGAGTCCTGTGCTTGTACTGTGATTGTTCTTCACTCTTTGTTTTTTTCTTTTGATTTAGGTAAGACTATAGTTTAGACTCAAGAGCTTGTTTGACAGCTGGAGTACAGAGGCAAAGAAAGGGTTGTTGGTTTTGATTGCGAAGAAGCAAACTTTCATCCGTTTGTTTAGAAGCCTATTATGTTGGGATTGGCAAGAAATCTACCCACAGCTTTCTGCATGTAGGTTTGACTCAAGACCCAGAAGAGAAGTCCTCTCAATGGAAGATGACAGTGAACCCGAGCAAAGCTCCTGGGCCTATCTACCTGATGTCTGTCTGAGGCGTGTCTTCCATTGGTTACATGACAGGGACAGATCTCGGGCTGCCTTGGTCTGTAAAAAATGGAGTTGCGCCATGTACTCCGGATCTCTCTGGAGATGCAGAACCATCACATTCTATGGCCAACCGTCAAGGGCACGCACACTGGAGTTTCAAAGTGCACTGTGGTATACCAAGAAATTTGGCAAGTATTTGAAGCACCTTGAGATCAAGTTATCGAATCCTTACCATACTCCCTTTATCAAAACATTTCAAGCGATTATGAGAGGTCTTCTTTCACACCTGGGTAATAGTCACCTAGTATCCTTGAGCATCAAGTACCTAGAATTAGACTGCTTGATCTGGAAAAATGTGGTTAGGGCTCAGTTTATCAAGAGCTTAGCTGCCTTCCTGAAAAGAATGAGCAATCAACTCAATTATCTTAACTTAAAAGGAGCAAGAATAACTTTGGAAGAAGGCTGTGAGCTTCTGAATTCTCTGAGCAGCTTGACAAATAGAAGCTTTATATCTGAAATCAATATTGAGGATTTCTTCAGTCTCCACCTTTCCGTCTACAGCAGTGCCTTGTTCCACCAAACTATGTCTAAGTTCCACAGCCTGACAATCCTGACTTTCAATTATAACTGCGTCTCTGATGAACTGCTGGACATCCTGCGGGAGCACAGCTCTCATTCCCTGTGCACCTTGAATATTAAGTGTCATATCCATGACCCTCATGGGCAAGTGGTCTCCGGAATGTCATGGGCTAACTTGGCCAAGAGAGCCCCAAAACTGAACGTGAACTTCTTCTTTGAAAGAGTCATGAAGCATGATCACCTAGCTAGGATCCTGCTAGTGGAGATCCCAGTTAGGAGCATCAGCCTACGGAGCTGTTATTTTAGTGACCCAGCCTGGACAATGAGACCTACCCTCACCAACCTTCTCCCAGCTTACTGGCATGGTCTCCAGGTAAAGGAAACAATAGGGAAACACCCTACTGCAGTGTCGCAAAGCTAAGCAAAGTAATCATGTAGGCTTTCTGCATAATAGCAGTCAGCAATAGGAGTTCCTGACTGCTTCAGTTTTACATTCAGGGGGCAGTTTTCATAAGTGAATCATTTCAGTGTTTCAGCTGTAGTGTAGTTCATCAAGTTATCCTTGTCCATTCATCACCCACCATAATGCTATCAGGCTGCTCTATTTTGGCAATGCGTAAATGTCCTACAGCACGTCTAAATTAACTAAATTAATTTGCCCGTGTCAAAGCACTTCGGTGTCGCAAGGGATGCGTCACCAAAGGTTTGCGACAGCTGACCCACATAAGCGAGCGTCGGGTCTTTGCGTGCCAGAGGGAAACACGTGGCCTTACACCTGATGGTTGCTGACAGCTTTCTGTAAGTCCTGTTGCATTGCAGAGTTTCCAGTAAACGCCAGAGTTCTGTAAAGCTTTCTAGAAACCATCATTGGCTCTACTCTTGTCTCTGGGATAATTTTCAGTACATCAAATAAGATCATGGCGTGACTGCGGGTGCAGCGTTTTCTAATGAATGCACGAGGGATCACCCCGTCTTAACAGGAGAGCACATACACAGTTGTCATAAAGCAAAACAGATTCTCAGCTAATGTCAAGGTACAAAATTGATCTGCTGACACTCACTTTTGTTGGTTAACGTGGAAAACTGTTTGTTGAATTCTAGTTACTGCACTCAATGTCTGTTCAGTAGTACTAAGAGTGTTCGTTCTTTTTCAAGAAATTAACACTTGAATTGAACAATGACCATGAGTTGCTGGACAATGAGCTGCTACAGCTTATCTTAGCATGCAAGAGGTTGTTATTTCTGAAAGTCTGGGCATTTCTAAGTGTCAGCTTTATGGAGAGGCTGCTACAAAACCGTGCAGAAAAGAAATGCATTTTGACTACCATAAAGGTAAGACTTTGTGCTTCAAAACTCTCATTCTCATTCTTGCTCCTATACCAAAAGGTCCCCATGCCCACGCAAAGGTCACTTACAGAAATGTTAATGTAACTATCTTCCCTATGTTATGCCTTAGTACTAAAGAGCTTGGGAACCACTCACAGAAATGGGGCTTTCCAATCTGCTTAGCCACATGCATACTATAGAAGTTTAATATGAAGTCCCAAAAACTCCAGAAGCCCTTCCTAGACTGGCATTCCCTCTGTCACCTCTAGTTCAAGCCGTCTCCCATTTCTAGGGTTTCTCAGTCACCTCTCAGGCTCAGTGCTTATGTCTATGCTTAAACCAAGGAAGGTGGACTGAATCCCACTAAACAGCAAGAAGATATAAACACATCACACCCTTTAGGGATCCTGCGTTGAACTGGGGCCAGGCCACAGCTGTAGCTGGTGTAAACTGTGCTGGCATGCTACTTGGTGTGCTACAATCTGAATTCAGTAGGTCCTCACAGATCGGTGCAGATCCCAGGGATTCATCAGTTCCGGGGGTTAAAAGAACCTTGCTCGTCCTGTCTGTTCGTTGGCAGGAGGTGAAGTTTTCGGTCAGTTGGGAGTGGGAAGAGAGTAAAGCTCAAGATTCTACTCAAATTCAAGGAATTTTGCTTCTCTAGATTCCATATTAGTCAGGGATGCTTCTTGTTGCTATGAGCTTTAATGGGCTGAGCTACCTGTGTCTGAGAGACATGACTGCTGTTTGTGCATACAGGTCAGGATTTATACATCCCAAGACGACAGCACTGAGGAGGAGCAGCTGTTGGCTGATATTTACAGGAAGTTCAAGTACCTGATTGACTCAGAACTTAATTATTTTGTCATCACCTACCCAGTGCTGTAAACTACAGGGAGAGAAGAACACCCAGTGACATCTGCGTTAACGGATCCTTCGGAGGGCTTTACTAAGAGATTTGAATCTTGACAGCAATGCCTCTGAAAAGGAGTTATCATTCCAGCAAGAGAGAGGCAAGGGGCGATTTTAAACTCCATGCATTAAAATGTTGGACTTGGGAACTGGACTCCTTTGTCTCCAGCATCATTTATTCTTGCCCTTGCTTTGTTTTTCCTTGCCAGAACCAAAGGAAGCAGTGATCCCTTCTCCACCCTTACAGGCATCTCTGAAAAAAATAAGATCCTCCTCTTTTTTCAGCACTCCTCATTGTAGAGCTTTGAACACTTTACCATTGAAGCCCATCTCATTGTTTCCATTTTACAAATAGGGAAACTGAGACCTGGGGCGAGGAAGTGATTTCCCCAAAGTCAGCCTTGACTTGATCTCAATTCAGATGCAGACAGATGCACTATCTAGCGTATCAGCTAGATAAGTCCTGTTAAGTTTGACATACTGCATAGTTCTTAGCAACAGATGCTAAGATAAAAACAAAACATAGCATGGCTAATCCTGAGAGACATCCCTCCCACTTGCCCAGCTTTCCAACAAGTGATTTATGAGGACACTCCCGCTCTAGCTTCCATAGTCGCCTTTTGACACCTTTCAATGGCAAAAGATATCATTGGTTATACATGAGAGAAACATGGAAGAAGGGGCATTTCTCATTATTCTGGAATTTTATTGCCAAGTAGAAGATTTCATCAAACGTTTTAGAACGTAGATAGCTGTGAAACAGATAGCTGTAAGTACTAGGTCTGTTTTAATTACCTTGCACAACTAGATAGCATTGAGCCAAGCCAATAAATTTGGAAGTTTGTCAATAAAATTTCAGCAGGAGCTGGTTCTTTGGAGCACAATCTCCCAGTATGATGACTTCAGTAATTGTTTATGCAAACAGACTCTCTCATTTGCATGCACAGCACTTCATCAATGTACAGTGTATTCTCCTTGACCTTGATCCCTTCCTCCAAGGAAAGCTGTCGGCGGCTCAGGCGTTTCAGCTCCGTCTCGGCCTGTGCCAATGCATCCTTTAATCTAATAGGGAAAATAGAGGCAGGCATTAGTTGAAAACACATGGATAGGTTTTTTTCTCATATGGGTTAGGAATTCTGAGCAAGAAAAAGAAAGATGGAAAGGGATTCACAGAGGCAATATCCGCGCAACTTCCCTTAAAGTGTCCTGCCCTTAAGAGAAAAGCAATTGCCAACTTTTCAGGGAGAATAGCTGGGACCCGTTGTTACTCTGACACATTAAATTAACCGAGTAATCCGTACCACAGCTTTTCCTCTTGCATCATTTCCACTTGCCTTTGAATATTTTTGGTAATCTCTTGAACTTCATTCATCAGGCTGCAATGCACCATGTCATAGCACAGTTCCACATTGGGGCGATGGTTTCTCGCTTCCAATCGGGTGTGAGCCACTTTTACGGGTCCTTCTTTATCAGCGATTGCTTTCTTTAAGGCTGCAATGTTCCTCTCCTGCGAGGCAGTCTCATCCATCACCTTAACAAATCCAACAACAGAATTCTGCACACAGCCTCTTACGGTGTGTAAAATCATCATCATCTTTAACAGTTGTAACAATCACAGTAACACTTTGTTGTTAGTTCATCCAACGATATTTTGCAAAGCTTAGCCAGGAGTACGATTCCTTCATTGGAAAGCAGATGACACTGTTCTGGGTGAACCCAGAAATTTATGCTCAGCAATTAATTTTTAATATTAATACTCAGTTTTCACATGTCAAATTTTGAGCACATTGACCCTGCTTTTATCAATTATCAGGCTCTTATATCACAATCCTGAAAAAGTTATAGGAGCCCCATGCAACTAAAAATCACAAGGAAAACGCTCACTTTACTGATGGCTACGGCAACATTTAGATTGAATAAGTAACTCCAGAAATTCATCTCTGTGGTGGTGCACATAGAGCTGAGAAAAAAATTCTGAGATGATTTTTACGGAGGAGGGAGAAGGGAACAGAGAGGAAAACGTGGCAGATAAGTGCAACCCACTGGATTGGGAAAACCAGTAGATAACCCAAGCCCAATGTTTCCACTTTTTCACTGACTATCCCCTGTGACTTACCGTTGCAAGAAATTTCTCTAGCTTGTGCTTGGCATCCTTGACTTCCCTCACCCTATTTCTAAAAGCAATATTCACCATCTCACATTGGTTGTGCGCATCATTTGCTGTCTGTGAGAGAACGCTATCGATAAGTGCCTTCAGTGCCAAAGAATTGTTTCTCTGCTTGTCAGCCTTTTCAACATTTGTGTTTGAGAAATCTGTCCAGTCCTCAGGGCTAACAAAACTGAAAGAAATTCAAAATTAAAGGTCACGCACAGAAAGCACCAGGCCCTCTATGACTTCATAAATCTGTAATTATGCCACAAAATCAAGAACAAAGGAGTACTTTTAACTGCATGTCCCATTAAGTGCCACTTGTCCTGGGAATTCTATAGATACAAAATAAAGACTCTGTCATAATCATTTTGTAATGAAGTAGATGAGAGTCAGATGAAAACAAATTTGCTAGAGTCATAGAGCAACTTTGCTATAAGTTTCTTTTCCCCGGCGAAGGATTAAGTTATCGCGGGGGCAAACACACATAATAGCCAATATTTCTTAGAACATTTTTCATTAATAAAGCTGTTACTATTAATAGCATGTAGCTATTTACATAACCCAGTCGCTTATTCTCTCACACGGTTCACCTATACGACACTTACAGTACCTGCCCGGAGCAACAGTTGAGAAGCCCGGCCCCAGCTGTATCCCCAGAATTAGAGGGTCATCCTTGTGCAGCTGTGGCTTGCAGGCGGGTGTTTGGAAAGCTCCTCAGAGGGTTTTGTTCCTTGTTTCATTGGGTGGATATATCAAGTTGTAATTGTCATTTGCACAGCAGGCAACACCATTCTGGGTGCGGTTTGAGTTACACGACCTGTCCGGACGTGCGTGCTGGCAGCAAGGGCTGTCAGTCTCTCGGTGTTAGGAGTTTGCCAGTTGTTGCCCAGCAACAGTGACTTCGTGAGGCTCTCGCATGCATTGCTTTCTCAGCATAGTTCCTCTTTTCAGCCCATTTTTCTGCGGTAGCTATCTTTCCATTTAAACCTTTCACACTAACTAACCCGCGCAGAAGGGGCACATTTGACAGGTTAACGACTGAGTCAGAAACTGACTCCACACCTCGTGTGTCCCAGTCTGGCATTCTCCCCAGTGGGACACCTTGGGAGAGTAAAGAAGTTAAGATCACTAAATCTATTCTGTGTTTAAGCAATATGTCAAATTCTTCCTTAGGTAACTGCGAGCTTCAAAAACTTCTAGTAAATTGCAGTTCACTGGGAGCATAATTATTGTGGCTTATTTCACAGACATATTACACAGATACAAAAGCGATGGACAGAAGTACAAGAAACAATTAGATGGAGAAAAGACAAAGCCTGTTTTATGCAAAACTAACCTTGCTATTACTGGGACGGCCCACATTATCTGTATAATTGTCATATGTTTGTTGAACTAAAGAACCACTTACTTTCCTTCTAGTTCCATTGCTTTATCGGCATATAGGATATGAGGAGTGTCATTCGTCAAACTAGCACAGTAATCATCAATCGTCAAAGCCGTGAATTTGTCCTTCAGATCCATTTCCAGGTCGTATTTTGCTGAACGGTTTCGTCTAGAAGAAACGACCAAACTCTAAGACAAAGTGTAGACACTCAGAGGTGTCCTTAATATGCGTACGTACGTGCATTAGGTAATTCAAATGCTGTTATGGAAATCTTCGCATATGAGCTCCGAGTTGTCAAGTCACTAAATCTGCAGTATGAAGCTGCCTTTCTATGAATCGATGGCACAATAATCATTGAAATTAAAGGCGCAGGACTGGATCATGAGAAGACCAAGGATCAAGTGCGAGTACTTTGTATTCTACGTGCAGAGCCTCTCGCCATTACTGATCGAATTGGGACTGACCTCCTGCAACTCTTTAGCATTGAAGATGACTTAGGACCTGTGCTCAGCCTGACCTTACGACTTCTCAGTATTATGGCTCTCTTAATTTTCATCTAATTAGTGTTCTATTATGCTCTTTGCCTCTGCACCTGATTTGCTCATTGGTTTGTTCCAATGTACGTCCAAGTAAAGCAATAATCCCCTGGAGGACTTCAACTTCCTTCAGTAGTTCCTGTTCCACTTCATCATGCACCAAGTCAATCCCAACTCGCCTCTGCCTAAATGAGAAAAGGAAAAACTATCAGCCACATTGTTCAAATGCCTGCATCTAACAGAAGATTATGAAGTTCAGCTTTCCCCAATGTTTTAAAACCTAAATCAGACTCTGACTCCACTGCAAAGAGAGACAGGCCTCTAGTTTGCAGTCTTTTTTCTTATTTGTTAAAGGTTCATTACCTAGATTTTTTTTTCTCTCCTTGAATGCTTTTCTTCTTAATCATCTCACCTGTATAGGAGACACTTTTGGGCAACGACGAGTGGCTCTTTGCAGCTCTCCAAAGCTCTTTCCAGCCTTTTCTTGAAAGTCAACAATACCTCTGTCTCATGAACAATTTGTTCTAGCTTGTTATCTAATTCTTGCTTCCAGAATTTTATTTCTTCCCGTCTCTGTTCTGTAGAATCAAAATAACAAACATGTATTAATATGAGCCCATCTTATGAGCAAGAGGACTGTAGCTCAGATCTGAGGAATGGCTAAAAATAGACTTTTTCTATAGTGGAGTGGCTACGGCGCTGCGGGCCGTGCGGAAACAGTTTTGCAACCCTGTGTCAGGAGGTTTGGTTAAAATAGCTTTTTGTGTGTTTTGTTATAAAAATAAAGTGTCTGCCTCAAAATATTTTATAAAATATCTTTGATTTTTCCTTGACATCAACAAGCATGGCATTGACATGTACTCCTATTCATTATCAACTAGTTTGCTAAGTCTGTCTTAAACGTATAGCTCAAATACCACGTCTTGACCCTCGCAGAAGACACGGGATTACCTATTTTCTTGTTGACGTCGCTTTGGGTTTTTTGAGTTGTCTTTTCTATTTCATCCACCAGCCTCCAACTCTCAGCTACCACGCATTCTGACCTGGATTTCTGGGACTCTGTACTGGCACACTGCATCCCGTTTGCAGTGTACCATTCTGAGGGATGAAATTTAGATGCATCTTGCAGCAGTCTGGCCATTGCTGTTTGGAAAGTTTCTGGATATAATGCAGGCCAGTTCTTGGAATATGGAACCTGAAAACAGAAATAGCATTATATTTAGCTGCAGAAGCAAGAATGGGAGAAGACAGGTCTATGAGGATGAGAAATATTTTGTTCTTTTTACCTGCAAAATGACACCGATAGGAAAAGAATAGATTTCTTGCTCAAAGTTCCCCAAGTCTTTGCCAATGTGTAGGGAAGAATGCTGATGTGTTTGGAGTGGGAGAGTGAAGAAACGGAAGAATTTGTGAGGAGGAGAGAAGTGGAACTGACAGGAAAAGATAGGCTATGCGATAGGAAGGAGAAGGGAAAGTTGACCTGTAGAGGAGGCTGGAATTACTAAACAAGCAATCACAGAAAACAAGAGAAAAAGTGAACAAATATAAAAGATAAATAGCCTCCCAGAGGTCAGAGGAGTAAACAACTTTCAAGAATATAGCTGGAGAGATGGATAAAATCTAGACTGTAAAAAGAAATGTAGTCGTAGAATTATTAAGGTTGGAAAAGACCACTAAGATCATTGAGTCCAGCTGTTAATGCAGCACAGCTGTGTTCACCACTAAACCGAATCTTCAAGTGCCAAATCCACATGCCTTTTGGACACATCCAGGCATGGCAATTCCACCAGTTCCTAGGGCGGCCTGTTCCAATGCCTGATGAGGTGATTTTTTTCTAATGATGGTTAGGAAAAAAGCCCAAAAAAAAAACCACAACAAAAAAACCCCAACCCAAACCGACCAACCAAAAAACCCACAGCTGCACGACGCAACACAACAAAACAAAAAACCAAACAAAAAACAAACCCCAAACCAAAACGGGACCTGAAAATCTGAAGGAGGAACTTCAGCCGGCAAATGAGGAAACGGGAAAGTCTGAAAAGGAGAAAAGCAGAACAAAGAACAAAGCATACTGGGACACTTGTTAAATAGAGGGTGAAACCAATGCCCCGAATTTATGAAAAGCAGTTTGATTATCAATTTTCCTATTCTTGCAGTATGCTCATCCAGTGTTCCTGAGACAGCTCCTGAGCCCAAATGCACACAGCTTCTCCTCAGCAACACACAGCTCCGCCCACACTCCATTCAGCACAGCTACCCTTAACTCGGTCTCCTTCTCCCTGACACAGCTCTCGACTGAGCTCGCTTCTCGACTGAACTGCTCCGAAGTTCTAAGCCTGGTAAAAGCGCCACGTCCTCAGTTCCCCTTCCCTAGGAACGGTCTTTCAGCCTCAATCTCCTCAGCAGCAGCAGAGTTTCTTTTTAAAAGCGCGACTAAATATTGCGGGAGGTGGCTCGAACGGCACGGAAGGGCAAACAAACCGGCTGCTGCGGCAAGTACGCCGCTGCTAGCAGCCCGGTGCTGTGGCACCGGGTGGAGGAGGCACAGCACACACAAGCCAGTGGTGCTTCCTTTCACCCACTTCCTGTTAAGATCTACCTGGAAAAAAACACGTGTTCTCTGTACGCTATTTTTTGATAGTTCCCAGAGCTGCGGACAGTAATTCTGAATTGATTTGTTGTAGAAATGCATAGAGATTGTGAAAGCAAATGAGAAGCGTGTTAAGTATCTAGCTATCTAAAATGTCAGTCATAAAACATCCTTAATAGTATACTCCATCTTTGTGTCAACAATACTCTTTCCTGGAGAAAAGATACTGGGAGCCAGACAGAAGAGATGAAGGAGATAAAAAGCATGACATCAGACGGTACAGTTGTATCCCCTCCGTGTAGCTCTGCTATAGTTTGGACCAGAGCAGAGTTTCTCAGAGTGAAACCTGACGACGTTCAAAAAGATCACAAAATGGTAAAGAAGTAACATTGGCCAGAAAGAAGCAGAGCCGGTCCTGGACAGAAAAGCGGGAAGCACTGCAATTGTTAGCTGCAAAAACAGTGCAGTGACAGCTAGAAAGCCGCTAATTATCTTTCTTCTCTTTCAAACAGTGGTCATTAAAACTGGTAACTACGGTGCCTTTCATGCCAGCTGACATGTAAACAGAAACATGCAAGTACTCCAGAAGGGCAAAAAAGGACTTTCAGCTGAAGAAACAGTCTTACAGAAAAATGCAGGTATTTCACAGTTAGCCAGAGAAAAATACAGGCTTCGGAAGACAGGGTTAACACTAGAACTGAAGCCATTAGCCTGAGAGAAGCAGGACTTAGAGATTCAAGAAGCGACAGAGAGCGGGGTGCAAGGTAGGCAAGGAAAATTAACGATGTATGCTAACTCACGTAGGAAAGCTGCAGTCGCAGACACTCGGCATGCTCCTGATGCACGTGGAAGAGCAAAACTATGAGTAGGCTGAGCAGCGATCAGAATCAATTACAAAGACTGCTACTGAGGCAGACCTGAGGCAGATCAATTTATATGGTAATGCACACGTGAAGTCTGCAACTATTTGCACAAAAGGGCAGTGCTTCTACGGGCTGTCCCTTGATTTGTGCATTCAAGCCCCCCTTGGACTAGGTAGACTTTTTTTTTTCCCCTAATGGATTTTTTAAGAGATTATCTACATTGCTTATTAAAATGCGTTAGTTAAAAACAGTATTTTCTTTTTCCCCACACGAACGGGTGGAGCAGGAACTGGAGTCCTTTCCATAATAACCGAAAAATTTCGAATGGCTTTGGTAGATCCGAACCCAAAGCTAGTTTGAACGGAGGTTTACTTTGGCTCGCATGAGTCAGAGTATGGATCAGGCTGCATATTAGTTGTCTTTCGCAAAATTTTATTACCTCTATTCCCAGTAACATTCCAAAGCTTTTAGAAATACTGGCAAATTGAAGACGGATGACCAAACGATTCGCAATGAACTGTTGAGATATCTGAATGGCAGCTGAGAACAATGAATGTCATGTGTCTGAAAACGTGCTCAGTTACCTCGAAAGCTGAGGAACCCCCCAGTGACGGTTCTCCACGACATTATTGTGAGACCGGTGGGACTTCATGCCGTTTTGTTCTGAAAACCCACTATCTGATGCTGTCCTGCCCCAGATTGTAGCGACACCGCCACAAAGTAATTAAAGCTACGAACCTCAAATCCGTTCATCAATGTCAGCTACCGTAAAAGACAATTTCCTTTTAAACTGTTAATACGGAATTTACAACTGATCCTGCGATATGAATTGTACAACAAAAGAAAGCTTTAGTTTTACCTCAGATGGTTTTCTCTACCGACTTACAGAGGTAGAAAACGGCTCCACAGCCGCCGGAGCCGCGCGCACCGGACGGTCCGGTCCCACCGCGCGCCCCGCCCCGCGCCGGCCCCGCCCCTCCCNCTCTCCGGGCTGAGCCGGTGCGCTGCGGAGGCGCTGCGGGGCGCTGCCGGGGGCGCGGACAGCGGCAGCGCCTTTCCGCACCACGCATAAGCGCCCAGTTACAGCTGGATGAAAAAGTGAGTCCTCTTCTGCACAGCGGTAGGGGCAAGCTAACACCAGCTCGCTTACCACGTTCCATTGTAATGCCTTTAAAAAGGGTTTTACAAAGGAGCGGTTCCTCACCTTGTGAATTTTGTCTGGATGTAGAAAATGGGTTCGTTATTTGTGAAGTGGCCGAGTCCTCAGTCTGGAAAAGTCTCACGTCTTCTGTGGAGGAGTCTGACTAACCAGCATTAATGAGACTAGATCTAAATTAAGTGTGCTGCCACGTTCCTTACTGAGTGCATGATACCACAGATAATCTTATTCTTCAGAGAATCAAACTGACAGGCGAACTGCTGCAACTATGTTGAGGTAGGAGAGTTCTCCAGGCTGAGCTGATACTGCAGCATCATTAACTGCTTTCTTTCAATGCTGCTGAAATTACAAACAGACTAACGTAATAGGTCTGAACGCTGGTGTTCCACTAGTGTCCAATATAATCTATGAAGAAAGGCTGAGAGGGCTGGGGCTCTTCAGCCTGCAGAAGGCTCAGGGGAGAGCTTCCTGCAGCCTTTCAGTACTTAAAGGATGCTTCTAAGAAAGATGGGGACAAATTCTTAGCAGGGCCTGTAGCCATAGGACAAGGGTTAACAGTTTAAAACTAAAAAAGTTGATTTAGACTAGATATAAGGAAGAAATTTTTTACAACGAGGGTGGCAAAATACCAGCATAGGTGGCCCAGAGAAAAATTCCAGGTCAGTTTGGGCTCGGCTCTGAGCAATCTGATAAAGCTGAAATCATAGAATCATAGAATGGTTTGGGTTGGACATCCCCACTTATTGCAGGGGGGCATTAGACTAAGATCACCACCGCAGTGATCAATCCCTTCCAGCCCAAAGTATTAGCTCAGTTGGTCAGAGCACAGCGCTAGAATTATGCCAAGGTTGTGAGTTTGATCCCCATGTGGGCCATTTACTTAAAGAGTTGGAGTCGATGATCCTTGTGGGTCCCTTCCACCTCAGAATATTCTGTGATTCTATGTTAACTCCACTGAGGCTTTCTGTAGACACAGATGTATTTTAGCATAACCAAAAATGGCTTTTAAATGCATCTTACGCAAAGCAGTCCCATCTTTTATTTTGGACACTTTAAAACTACTTCTGTAAGCCAGGCCGGGTTTAAATTAATGATACAGGTTGAGCCTCTGGGATAGTTTTATACGTAATTACATATATCCAAGAGTTTGCATGGGTTTGAGCGTATGTTTAGATCAAACACTTTATTGGAAATATCACACAAAGGGAGAAGCGATGAAAGACATTCATCCAGTTATTTTACTTTAAAAGAGAAGGACTTTCCTGCTGTGGGAAAATATATGGAAACACAATCTTAAAAAGCAGATGATGTCATCTTGAAAATATTGCACAGAACAAACCAAGTTAGCCTTTAAAAGCAGGATCAAGTTGCCAACAAACAACCGTAGATACACTTTTAGATACAACACAGAAACATTAGAGAAGTTAAGAAACTGTCCATTTGTGTAAAATATATACTATGCCAACTTAATATATTGTTCTTTTATTGCTCATGCTGAACACACTGTCATATATACACACATGCTCTGCATTTTTTTAAAATAAAAATACTAAAAAATCTATTGGGGGCATACATTATATAATTTCAATATAATCATACAATCAAATAGTTGAGGTTATTCACATAGAGCGGACCTCTTAATGCACAAAGCTGTAAGTTTTTCTAAAAGTACGTCATAGCACTATCTCCCTCATCTTCTTATACCCAAACCACCAATAGATCAACTCGGCTTATAGTCTTCCACTTCCCTGCAAACAGGTTGCTGGCTAGTCCCAGGTATCTTTACCATCACCTCTCTGAAGCGGGAAGACTTTGTAAAAACCCGTACAAATACCTTGCGGGTAGCTGCAAAAACAGGCTAAATTACAGAAAGGATGTAGATTCACCCTGGTGAATTGGCAGTACTTTTACAGTCTAAAACTTCCTTTATATAATTATATGCTTCTTAGGCCTAAATTGGCCAAGCACTTACCTGTGTCTTACCAAGCGCTCGAAACGCACAGTAAAATTATCCGTGACCTGGGACCGCGAAGGAACGCGACGTATTAAGCCGGTATTGCCCCTCTCGTGGTAGTTATGATGGAACTCGGCTCTGCTACTCCGTAAAAAGCATTCTACTGTAAGAATGTAAATAGGTGTATTGTGTGTGCCAGTCGTGGACAGATTTCTCGTCATGCTTAATCCAAACTCCTCCAAAACGTAAGCACAATGTGTTTATCCTTACTGTGCATTCAGTGGAGTTACAGGCGCACACTTACTCCTCAGAATTACAGTCATTCAAGACAAAGTAAAAAACTGAAGACAATGGCACTTACATGCTAACAAAGCGGTTGCTTCATTCATGGTTTCTTAAGTAAACTTGACTAGAAAGGGAGACCGAACTAAAATCATATTCCAAATGCAACTGAACTTCCGTACTTTCTAAACTGAAATTCGGAGCACAGAGAATCATGACTGGAACAAAAATCTTTTAAGTAAAAGCTCTGTGTTGTTTTCGCTGATTTTACTTTGTTATCTGTCACATCATTCTAAAAAGATGCAATAAATCTGAAGAATGCTTGATGTATTTTATTATAAATGGTCATCAATGCAGAACCAAATTAATCTTTCTAAATATCTACAAAAAGCACAAGGGCAGGTTAAAAATATTCTCTAGCATGAGCAGAGGCCTTGTGGCTTCCAGTTTTTACTTTCTATGAGCCTGTTCTTAGGGAAGAAATAATTTTAGAAGGCTTCTTTTAAGTAGTTTTTTAGCGGTATTAATGTTCATTGTGAAAACAACACTGTTGATTTATCAAAAAGAAAGCCAGAAAGAGTGACACACAACCATTTTGTCTAGTAAATCTGGAATAATCTAACTGTACTATGGTTTTAATGCTAATTTAACTGAAAACTGAAACTAGCGCAAGGCATTTCAAAACTCCCACATCTTTCGTATATTTTTTGTGTATTGTTCATCTACCTCAGAGTCAGCATACGTACTGAACGAGTTGTAAAGAGTTCGCTCCTGTCCACGCTGAAGAGCTGCTCTCCCCCTGAGTCCAGGTAAAAGCACATTTCAGGCTTGTTTCTATTACAACTATTCAAGGGATTTTGTACCTTGCTAGCTCCCACCTTTCCTGCAATCCTAAACCACGCAAGCACACGATCTCAGACACAGCACAGCCCCAGCTGTTGCTATTCTTATCACGAAATTAATCCAGGACTGCCAGGAGAGGCTTTAGCAAGCCTCTCAGCAAGTCACATTAGATTTGACCATTACGGACAAATGCCATTACGTAACATAGCAATCTGTCACCGCGCTCATGGGACAAGAGGTTACGTTCTCTTTACGCTTTAAGAGAACGAAATAATGCCCATTTGATCTCTGTACACCTATGCTGGAGCGGAGGGGTAGGGTCGGAGGAGAGGCATTGTTGCCTGAGCGGTTGAGTACTCTAGGTCATCATTTGCTAAACGTTTGCTATTTTCCTTGTCCATCTGCTATTTCTTTTGTACTACGCTCAACAGAGAAGTGAAACTGAAAGCACTATCTTCTGGAGTTTTACCTGCATTTTAAGATGGAACACCTTCATAGCAGAATCACTCATAAAATTGTCCCCAGCCTTACAGAGATGGGAGAAGCAAATTTGCTTCCTGCGATCTTTAAACATAAAAATCCTAAAAATCCAATCTACTACTAGCACCAAAATGACAGCATTTGCCTTTGCCAACGTTTTTTTGTCTTTTTCAGATCTCTTTCTCTATTACTGACATGGTGATGTGATCAACACTTCGGGGCACTGCTCAGCAATACTTCAGTCAGCCAGCCACACAGCTGAACGTAAGCAAAGGGACAGTAAAAAGCAAGAAATAATACTGCGTTCCATTTGCAAAATGTCACTCTTCCCATTAGCACGCTGTACTCGACCCTTCTGGCTGGAGAGGTGTCTATGGTTTTATTCAAAACGTCGTAGATGACTGTATAGAGCCTGGACATAGGTGAAGATGCACATGGGATCTGGCTTGTGACCCATCACCATCATGTCTTCCACTTCTATCAGACGATCACAGTGAGCCATTTTTCTGTAGTAATAATGAAATAGATACAGCAAATCAAGAGTTATATAGCTGCTTCCAAGATTCATTTACTGCTCTGATTTGAACATCATCGAAACATTTAAGAAATCCCGAGGTTTATCGGCAGCATTTCATTTCACAATGAATTGAGCAGGGTCAGGCCAGACATCATTATTTCTGTGACCATGGAATATTCCTGTTCTTTCTCTCTCTTCCTTTATACTGGGATCTGATCTAAAGCCCTGCAGGGTCAGGGCTTTTTTCACTATCATTCACATTCCTTGTATCTGTAGCATGTAGCCCAATCTCACACTACTCTGCCCGTGTCTCAGTTTTTGGTTAATATATAGGGAGTTCCAAAAGAATGGAAAAAGTCAGGAAGAGATGAGATGTGCTGATGAAGGCCCATACGGCTGTAAATTGCTTGTTCTCCACCACCCTCGTATCTTCAAGATGCGAGTGATGTGGACCAGCAGAAAGGAACAGATCTGCAGAGGCTTAAGATGAGAAATCACAAGGCCAGGAAGCAATTTGATCAGCATAGCTAGTACTGGGGTGAACAGCAATAACTGAGAAAATAGCTTTTACTGGCACTTGAATAAATCAGTTTAAAGGCAATCATAGCTATGAATAGTAATTTCTGTAGATACCTCTCACCTAATGTTTCCTAGTGTTGTGTTCATGGTGTCTTTTGTTCTTCCCTAAACTTACTGTTTACATAAACTGAGGTAGAAGAACACTGCAGCATTCCTTTGAGAGCTGTAGATAGCTTTTCTTTGGAGACCAATCACCTAAAAGTATCACAGAATCTCCTTCAACTCACTGATAAGCAACAAATTTTTTGCCTATGTACATACACGTGTACTTATAAAACTACTTGTAATTTCCAAATTAATTCCTTTGCTAGAGGCTGTAATAAGGAGAAACAACATTATGTGAAGAATTTTGAAAGGTTTTTTTCTGAATGGCCAATGGCAAATCCAGTTCTTTAAGTTACTGCATTAGCCATGTATTCCTACTGCCCGTTATCATTTGGAAAAAGTGTACCAAACCGAGCTGCATGCCACATGGAGAGTTCTTACCGTAAGAATCGTGTTGATACCAGCTCAAAAAAGTTACTGTTTCTGACTGACAAGTTCATATTCATAATGACTTTAACAAACAAGTTAGCATTTAACTGCCTGCTACGCAGCATAAAAAAGAATCTGGATAATGCGACTGAGGGTATTAGCTCTGCCTGTTTTCAGAAATGCAGTTACCTGGCTGAGATACCAAGAAGCTCTCAGCCCCGATCTCTTCTTATGCTGAATTCAACCTTCATTCTTTTTCAACCATAACAACATACAGACAGAGGTGAAGTCTCCCGCACGTCCTGTGCGTTCTCTCTACGGAGCTTTATCATCTTTTTCGGCACGATACATGCAAGCTAATGATACCGAATCTACGAGAATAATAATTAAACTCTTCACTGCTGCCCAGGTGCATTAGACTTGAACTGGAACCACTTCACAGAGAGCTAATGTACTCACTCAGCCATTGCGAAGGCCAGCTCAAAGTTCTGCTTGCGATTAGCCGGGTCAAGCTTATTATAATCAAAAGCTTCGGGAAAGAAAGAATGCACAAGAGCGCAGAATGCCATCCCATCATTCCAGCTTGAGGAGAAGTTCTGGAGATCAACGTGCTGTCACGATGAAAAAAACGCACACGTTAATGCAGCACAGGGGAACAAATAAGAGCAGCTGCTTTTGTTCAATGCCATTTTCTATCCTTCTTTCCCACCAGCAAGAGCAAGAGCACAGGCTTTATTTTTTTCTTCCCATCTTTGTATATAGGTTTCATTGTTGACATTCTGGGGAAAAAAATGGCACGCTTGGCAATGAAAGTTTTTTGCCTGAAAGACCCAGATGCAAAGCAGACACGTAGTCAAGGTCCCCGATCGAAAGCCCACTGAAAATAGTGTGAGGAATCTAATCAACATCAGCGAGCTGTGGAGCAGGCCCGATGCACCAGCTCGGTATCTGTGGAAACTAAGGACACTGCTTATATATAATCATAATCACCCTATGGAGGATTTAAAATTGAAGAACAGTCCATTTTGTGGTGGTGAATAACACTAGATAAAGACTACGCTCGCTTGCTTTGCCCAATTCAATACCTGTTTACACACAGATAGGTAGAAACAAAGGAAGAATCATACCTACTGCACAACGTGATTCTTAAAACAAATTCTTTTTGTTACTTTCAACCGCCACAGTGAAAAGAAACATATTTGCGCTCTTGTCTCACGCTGCTTTCCCATCATATAAAATTCAAGCCCCAGCTTTTCTGGTAAGCAATTAATAGTCATTTAAATTAGTTCTGCTTATTTATCCTATAACATACAGTTTAGCAATAATTATGCACATTTAGTAACATTGAAAAACATACTACACACAAAAAAATCCCTAGGAAAAAAAAAAATTCTATGTGTCTTTGACAGTTGCAGTTTAAGGCCAGGTAAAATGAAAAAAATCTCAACTGCCATATTCTTTTAGTTACACTGATGCTACCTCATAAAAATGTACTCACAGTGTGGTTCACACTCAACCATTTACTACAAATTCATTCGTCAAATACTAACAGAGTACTTTGGTCTGCACATAGCAAAATGGCCACAGTCTCCATGTATTCAGAACTCGTCATACACAATGTGAATGCAAAAATTACAGTCTGCAGCTAAGAAAAAAAAATGTCTGAGTGCATACTGGAGTTTATATCCATAAGCACAAAAACGTAGGCTTTCAGAAAAACACTAATGCGTTGCTTTAATAGACGTACAGAATCTCATTCGTGCAATCACCTACTGTCTTGAAGTGCTTTCTATGCAAACCATGTTTGTGTTACCCATGCTAAAATTGATGACCTTGAGGAAGTTAACTCATTCTCTAGCATATTTTACATTCACCTTTTGAGCATGTTTTTTTGGCAAATTCTCCTGAAAAAAAACCAGAGAGAGCTGAAAGCGCTAGCGTATCTTCACCTTGTATCCTATGGTTTTCGAGCGACACCAGTCTAACAGAATTTGTTTAATGCTGCTAGCGCTGGCAACCCCAAAACTCAGCGACCTCTTCAGCTTAGCTCTGGATTCTCCTTTTCCTCTGGAAAATTAAGAGATCAGATTAAATTACATTCTAGAAAAACTTAAACCTACTTGTCAGGAACATCTATGCAACCTTGCCCAGGTCAGCCCCTGTCCAGGCGATATTTGAGAAATGTGTTGCTGAAACCTCGACCTGCTGGTCCTGCAAGAAAAACTAATTTTTATTTCGCTAAAGCTGGAATTCCAAGCCCTCCTTTATTTAAATCATGCTGCCATCAAGAAGAGTCCATACTTTTGATCTTCAATGAATGGCAACAGAAAGTCACTATAGTCACAGTCTCCTGTAATGATGGAGAAGGCAGCTTTCACAGAACTCTTTCTTGATAAAAGGCACCTGCCGCTTCAGCCGAACAACTCCGAAGCCAGAGAAATCTGCAGCTGTGAATTTCCAAGGCTCGGTCTGTAAAGTCAGTGAAACTTTAAGTGACCTCATATTGTCCCTTAGCTCCAGATCCTACACTGAGAGAGTTCTCCCACCCAGCTGTACTCTGCCGGTAATAACTGACAAATTAGTTTCCCGATAGCAAACTGCTCCGGAGACAGACCGCGACATACTTTCCATCGTCACGTTCAAATTTCTCAAAAAGCGCTTTCCTGGCCTGCGTTCCCGTAGTCCGCGGAAGCGTCTGAGACCGCACCAGTTCTCGCCTCCTTTCGACTTGGCGACGTACAGTAGGAGGAGGCGAGCGAGAGCCGGGGCTCACATCACGGTAACTGTCAAAGGCGCTGGAGAAACATAACATGGAAAGTATGTGGTAAGCAAAAGAGTAACTCTGCAGTGACTGGAGCCAGCATAAAGGTTCAACTGTTGTCTCTAAATCTCCCAAAAGATCCATTTCAAGAGGATCTGCATGAGTCAAAAGCAATTTTAATAGAAGTAAAATTATTATTGACACACAACAGCACTTAAGTATAGAAGACCATAAGGTACTATAACAAATAAGACACAGCTGGACAAGCCACAAGCACTTCGTAGCACCGAGCAGAACAACAATTAAAAACCTTCATGGAAAAAAAGAAGGAAGGAAAAAACGTTGTGGCCACACAGGAGCACTAAATGCCTTCGATTTTCAAGGTTCGGGGTTCCTGGAGGCCGTCACGTTTTTAAAATTAAAGACTAATTCAGGAAGTACTTCTGAAATTTTTACTTATAGCACACAGAATTCTGAGCTTCTGTCAGCATTGCTTTACTGACTGCAAGCTGAAAATTTGACCGAGAAATATACGATTATATTCTAATTTGTGTTTGTTTGAGCCATATACTGCTTCATCAGCATTAATAAAGTAAGCCACAAGTTGCACTTGGAAATATTCCCTATAACAGAGATGAGGAAAGAGGCAAAGAACGATGACATCAGTGTCACACAATTTCTGGTACAGACGGAGGCCAGGTACAACACCAAGTTCTCAAGGGTACTCAGTGTATCGTGACTCAAATACTGAAGTGCTGATGTTGGAACTACCTCAGAAAAAATGTAATGCCTCATTTGGGATTGTTTTTCAAGGCAGATGCAAGCCTTGTTCTCACCTGAGAACGTTCAGGGTATGTATACAAGCACTGCTGTGTTGAATGAAAATGACTACATATAGTACATCACTACGATGGTTTTACTACAGATAGTGTGATTACTCCAGTAGTCATTGATCGGTTTTTCCCTGAAAGCACAAGTGTGGTTAAGAGGAATACGCCCATTTACATGTTGACGGACATAGTACGTACATTAAATGAACCACCTAGGTTAATGTAAGAGATTATGGGACAAGTAGCTTAATGTGCAATTATATATCCAATGCTTAAAATACAGCATCTGGCACTCACCTGTTTTCCAAGTCAGCAGAACACATGTCCCTCGAGACTACATTGACCGCAACGGCCTAACAAAACGTCACGAAAAATGCATACCTTTCACCGGTTTTGGTTCCGCTACGCAGCCCGTAGTTCACAGCTGAGACAGACTTGGTGGCAGAAGTAGCATTCTCTATATAAAACCAGAAAAGATGCATTAGCGCAGAAACTTTCCTCACGTGCTTTCCTGAGGGATAGACACGCATCGATTTTTACTCATCACACCGTAAAGCTGCATTTTATGAATCTACATACAGACTTGTTAGCAATTTTAGTATTACCGTGTACCTACAAATCAAAACTACATGCTCAGATCTGAATCTCCCCAAAGAGCATGGAATCACTCTCAATTTTTGTTGCATAATGGCATGCTGATAGGAACACTCACCTCCAGTAGCAGATGAATCCATTGTTCTCATCGTAATTGAATTCCAGTCCTTCACTTTATCGGCACAAAAAAAAAAAAAAAAAAAAAAAGAAGGGTTTTTTCAATTTCCAATTTTANTGCTACATTCTCAGCTTTAGTAAGAATCTGCAAATAATCCCTATCTTTTGCTGGCAATCCCATCTGGTCTCCTTCTGTAATTTTTGACATATATATATATATATCATATATATATATATAGCCCAATTTGTAAGTGTTACAGCCAAGGATGAATGATTTTCAAACTCAATTTTGATATAACTAAGATTCTGCAATCACTGACGTGTGTATACGTGTCAGACTGCTGTGGGTCATTCCTTCCTCCAAATGACTATTGGCATTTGTTAGCCAAATATCTGCCTAGCTTCTCACAGGGTGTCCAGTCTCAAAGCACTAAAAATGTCTACAAACTTCATTAAAATAGCTGGGCACATTTAAGAGATTCAGTAACTCACTGAATTCAGCAGCTGTGCTATAAGATATGCTTCACTACAAACTCAAGTACATTAGGCAGCAAAAATTCTCTGCAGATGTGACATTACAGCCAAAAGCTCCAGCTAGGACTCACAATATTCCAAATTGAGTGTCCCACGATGGGATATATAGCCATAGAAGCAAGGTTTCATAATTACCAGTAGGTCACAGGACAATACTCATAGCACCAGTTGAAGAAAGGAAATGGGATGCAGCTTCAGCAAGTTATTTTTGTCTCTTTTACCTGGCTGATTGGAAGGTTTTACTCCCATTGTATTTGTGCTCTTGCCCTGTCCCAGCAGGCAAGAAGACATATTAGTTGTTCCTGTTGAACAGATGTTCTCTCCTGAAAACTTCTCAGATGTCCTGGTTACTGCAGTAACGGGAAGGTGGGGCATCTGTAAGGTGACTGCAGGGGCATGTGCTTCAGGGGAAGAAGATTCTGACATCTGAAAACAGGTCAGTTCACCGGTGACTTTCGCCTGACCTGATTAAAAAATGGGAGGGAGGAAGTAAATTTCTTTGCAGATTTGTAACAAAGTTACAAACCAATGTCCATGCAACAACTTTACTTTACAAGTCACTGGAATTATTCCCCTGTGAAGCATTGCACCATTTATGTAGCAGGAACAACCCTAGCACAAGTGATCCTTGAAGCGATCTCGCTTTCTCTACACGAATCTCAGCAGGAACAGTGTCTTCAGATCATTAATACGCTAGCATTTGCATGTGCTAAGCTTCTCTTCCTCTGTGCAGCCCTCACTCCCGATCTCCTGCCCTGGTTAAGGAAGCGGCATTTTTGTTCTTTTCACGGTTTTATGAAACATTGTATGACTTTCTCTAAAGTGGAGATGGTAAGTCCTTCCTCCACTGAAGGATAATGGAAGCGGACCAGTGACTTGCAAGATGTTTTGGGATGCAAGACTACAACGGCACCCAGCGTAGCAGGCCTTACGGCTCGTGTCCCAAGTTAATGCGACAGTAATAGCCTCTAATTTATGAAACACCATAGTACGTGCTTAACAGTAAAGCCAAAGTTTAAAAGTTAAACTCCTAATTCGGAAATAAAGCATCGGTGCCACAGGACAATATCTATCCTGAAACTACAGCAGATTCTAACCCTTCCAAAATGTGAGACCTGCTCTATGACTGCCAGGATCAGGTATTTTACAAGTAGTGCTACTTCATTTCATGCCCCATTCCTACCTGATGATGATGAAGATCGATGCCCATTTTCAATGATGGAAGAACTAAAAACTCTTCTAAACTCAGGTTTCTGGTGGTCATCCAGGTCTACACTCTGTCAGAACAGACAACAGACACGACAACTAAAATTCGAACAGCAGCAAAAGTGAGAAGAATATCCAGAAACACCTGCCAAGAACAGGCCTTCCTCGTGCAAGTGACCACAATATAAGAAGGAAACAATTACCTAACCCCAAGAGCCAAGCCTGCAAATGAAGCATCAGCAATGCAGAACTTACATCAGTCTTCACACACTTGTCCTTAACAGACCCCAAGCACCTAGGGGGCATTATCTTTCATTAGATCAAGGTATCACCGTCCACTGCGACGGTGATAAACAGAAGACTCCAAGTAATAGTGGAGAAGTTGATTGAGATTGCATGGAATAATGCTCTGCATTTCCTTTCTATTTGCTGCAGAAAGAAATTACATTATGAAAACACTGTACATTACATTACATTATATAAAGTAAATCCAATCCTAGGACATTACAGCTACATTATAATCTGTAACTTCTATAAGAATAGCTTTCTTCTGGGAAAACCATAAATTCTGCTCATAACGTCCGTCAAGACAATCCCAGAAAAATCGGCCAGGATTTTTTTGTGGGTTTAGTAGGAGGTTTTGGTTTTGCTTTTTCGGTTTTGTTTGTTTGCTTGATTGGGTTTTTTTGGCCGGTTGGGCTGGGGTCTTTTTGGCGGGGAAAGGGGCACATTAAACCACGAGGAACTATGTGGTTTTTGGCCGCGTAACTAAAGAAAGGAGAAACTGCTTCACGGACACGTGATTACTGCAGTTAAAAAAACGTAGCTTCCAAGAAGCAGCAGCTACAAGTAGTAGAGAGAAATTCCCCAACACACCGTCCACAAAAAAGTTTTAATTGATTCTAGACAGTTATCTACCTATGAGATTGGCCAAAAATTTATTAATAAAGAAAAAAATCTGTAATGTGCCATTATAAATATAATTCAAAATTCTTATAATCTCAATCCAAACAAGTTTTGTTTTGATAGAAAGACTGAAGATAGATACTAAATATTTTATACTGTACATAATTATAAAAACAACAGTACGTAACAGAAAAGGAAAGACACAGGATGTATACTTCAAATTAATTTGTTCCTGGTTTTCATACACAGGAAATATGGACCAAACTGATGATGTGATCATCACAAACTATTCTTTCAAATTTTTATATACGTAGATATAAAAAATTACCTCATATAAAATACAGAAAGCACACGATCAAGATAAATCAATAAAAACATTTTCTTGGAACTTGTCTGCTGTTTATCATGCTTCTGTTTACACTCACCCAAAATTAACCAGGAACAGCAGACAGCAAGATTAACGCGCTTGGCAGATTTTTTTAAACTGCTTTATCTTGTTATATGCAGGAGAGCGCACTTGAGACACCAGAACTCCCATTACCTCAGATACGTATCCTAGTCAACTTCTGGTAACTACGGTCTGAGATCTCGCTAAGAATTTGTTAATTACTATTAGATTACAGTAAGGCAGCCTAAACACAAAACTCTCCTAGGGTTGGATTCAGATCTTTCTAGGCACTAGTGTCAACCTCCAACTGATTTCAATGGAACAGAGATGTACATAGCAGAATTTGAGCTATACACCTACATTAGATAAGTCAAGGAAAATCCTTCATTCGACTCTAAAGTCGGGCTTTACATTCTCGGATCACAGTGACCACCCCAGCTTTTCAAGAATACGGCATAATTTGGAGAAACCATTAAAGTTCGTTAAAACTCCATTAAATCTGACTTCAAAAAGAGGACCTACTGCCTTGCCTATCAGCAGGTATCTTACAAAGCTATACTACAATAAAACAAAAAAAATTTTTAAAAATTGGTGGCAAGACATTGAGGTACTACGAACCGTATTTAAGGCTCAGCACAGATGGCGCATTTTATTATGTTGGACTGTACACTGTTTTTTAACCTGGGGTCTGATTCTCGTGATGTTTTATTTCTACGCAAAGTGAAGAAAAGAGATGGGGTGACCTGGATATGATTTTTCAAAGGGAACAACACAAAGTTCAGAAGAGGACCAGAAACTTCCTGAAAATGCGGAAGATGTACTCTCAGAAAGATGACTTTTAAAGTTTTCTTAGCGAGGAGCTTTCACTTAATTCTCTCATCTAGTTTCTAAGTCAGTGATCTCCCGGGGGCTACGCGAGCACTTACACGCGCTGCTAGATAAGAGCGCAGAGGTTACGCGAGGAGCCGAGCTATTCCTTTGTCTGTTTACCACCAAAATGCAGAAGAAGATGCTTTTCTTTTTTTGTTCTTTTAAACAACAGCCAGTCAAACAACCAGTCACGCATAACACCATGTTTTAGCACAATATTTCTTACAGGCCCGTTAACGGGACTGACGGATTTCCACCGATGCCTACTGAAGGCTTGAGGTGCGCCTAAGGTAGCTGGGAGTTAGAACGCCCATTCCACAACTAGGTAAGCGTGCCTTAAGATACACTGCGAGTTTTACCCGTGAAATCCATAACTACGTTCATTGTATCGATCCAAATAAGGTGAAAATTCGCTTTGTTTTAATTTCCCTCTGTATTTCTTATTTAAAAGAAAGGAAGATAACTAGATTGGGGAAGTTGGACCATTTGGAACTGAAAAAATTAACCCTGCCTTGGCCAAAAGCAGGACACTCACACACAACAAAGCCAAACTCTCCATAGTTACCTAGCTCAGGCCCAAAAGGAGGTTTTTTGCAGAGCTAGTCCGCAAACTTCAACACGTCACCAAAAGAACAACTTTTTAAAAATAATATTTTTCAGTTTTATACCACCTGCCATCCCTACAGAGAATGCTTCCGTCCACACACACAGTCTGACTTACTGCCACTAAACTGGATGTGCCGTTGTATCCAGATGTTTTAATTTCTGAAATTATTTTGAAACTTTCGTATTTATCAAGGAAAAGGTGCCGTGCGTGAATAACTCGGTTATCGCTAGCTGTCAGGATTGAGAAAATGACAACTAATGCTAATTATAGAAACCACACAGAATCAGGGGTTCAGAACTTCTATTGCTGTCTTTAGTGCAACTGAGATCCCGGTCAACAGTCACTGCCCATATCCAGAACTGAAACGTAAAGCACGGCTAATGCAGCTCCCTAGAACGTACCCACGATATACAGTTAGAACCATTTAGCCATCGCGTCAGCCATTACGACCCGATCGTGAAGAACGCCTGCGCAGGCTGTAAACGTGAATCTGCTTTTATAAGCTGGGGAGGCGGGGGCGAGTAAAATCGTCCAATGACACGGTCGTTGCAAAGGTCACGTAGCATTCTACACACCGAACTGGCTTTCTAATGCAATGACAAGTGCTGCATTGCCTTATTTTATGCAAACCTGACTACTGCAGTTTGGCTAAACAGTGCCAAAGAAGAAACCGATACCAGGCTGAAGGACAGGGAAGAAGGCCCGCGCGCTGACAGAACAGCAGGAGGATCAGATTCTGATGCGCATTTAGCAGCGCCAGGCTGAAGTACTTTCAAAATCCACTTTGGAGATGCCAAGCTTCTGACAAACCCGTGTGTTTAGCAACACTACTCCTGTCAGCGCCAGTTACATAGATTATAAATAGCAGAGGGATAACTACATATATCTGTACTTAATATTAAGAAGTACTCATTTGTACAACTCATGTAACAACAACACGATAAAGAACCGGTGAAGCTGAAGAAAAGAAAGTTAACACTAATATTTTGCACGCCTTATCCAAGCTTGCTTTTAGAACTAATCTCTCCGTAGCTCAGAGGCCTCCGTGTAACGGAGGGCGATAACACTTTCCATAGTCATAGGGCCGCCGGAATTCCTCCTTCGCCGCAAAGAAGTTACACTTCGGAGATCCGTAACCGGAAGCTGCAATTATCGCAAGCCAGCAGAGAAAATTCAACGCATTCGGAAAAAGTAAGCGCTGGATCACAAGATTAGAAAAAAAAAAGAAATACAATTGTTATTTCCTCCCTGAACCTCTAAGAGGCACGTCTGTTACATCTGCAAGATTTTGTCTGCAACAAGGTCAAATTCTAGAAGAACGACAGACACAAATGAGATTACTCTCTCATTTATACAAATTCATGTCTTTCGTAAACCCACCAACTATCACAAGGGTCACAATACAAATCACTGGCTCTAGGAATGCTGTTTATCTAGGAGAAGTACATCCCCTTCGTCTTACGTATGACGGGTGAAATTGATGCTTCACTGTGAGGAACAGTAATATCGCCACCGACTGCCACAAAGGCAAGGTTTGACACTCTGTTCCTTGCACGTATAGAGATCATAGATACATCAGATACAGGGAAAATTCTGAGGAAATGCAAACAAGCCTGCTAGACACCGACAAGAAAGGCACCACATTTACCCCTTAATTCTACTACCAGAAAGCCGTTGTCCATCAGACAAAACAAGTATTCTCTATCTGTAACTGACCCTGCAACTCAAAGAAAAAGCCTTCGACACCGCAAACATATTAGAAAAGCTAATGGAATAGCTTCCCTTATCAAATGTAGGAGTTGAGATAGTTTAAAAATAGAGCGTGTTTGTGCAAGTTTAGGTCACAGAGACCACGACGGCTTGCGTCAACCTCTCAGGGACGAGCTGCAGCAGCGAGAGACAGCAGCCGGACAGCAAAACCGTCTCACTGCGGGATGTTATCTTAGGGAAATGTTACCGCCTGCTATACGCTCAGCTATTCCCGTTCGCGAGCTTGCCAACCGGCAAGCATCGCCGGCACGCCGATCCCCCAGAATCGAGTCCAGAAAGGACACAAAAATATTCACGTGCATACGTACATTGATAGCCAAGACCGCCCCCTCTTCTCTCGCTTCTAACCACAGGGAACTGACAGGTTGCTACCGCTCTAACCAAGATCCTGGTCTGACCGGAGCCATAATCGGGTAGTTTCGCACGAAACTTTTCACGAAATCCAGGTGGTTTCGCGGCCAAGACCATTTCTCAGAGCACCTCCCAAAATACCACTGACCCTGCACCGCAAAAGAGGAACCCCGTGTCCCTAAACATTGCCCCGTGCCAACGCAGTCCGGCAACACCCGCGAAGCATCCGTTCACGCACGCCCTTAGCCCTCCCTCCCTGCCGTCTCCCCGGCCGCTTACTTGGCTCCGGCCAGCGATCGCTAGCTTGGCGTGACCGGAGAACGTGCCGTCGGCCGAACCTCGCCCCGGCGAGCCGGGCCCCACGGCCCGAGCGCTCTCCGCCGCCTCGTTCACCAGCTCCTGCGGCAGCCCCGCCGACCGGCCCAGGGCCTCCACCTGCCGAGACAGGCGCTCCAGCTGCACCCGCAGGCTCCGGTTCTCTCGCTGCAGCTCAGAGACGGCGTGTGCCAGGGGGCTGGCGAGGCGCAGCACCTCCTCCACTTGCCGGCCTACCCCCTGCTTGAACAGCTGGATGTCCGCGTGGATCTCCTGGACGGCGCCCCGCAGCGCGTCCTCGTAGCGCCCCAGGCCGTCGCAGACAGTCTGCGCCTCCCGGCTGTTCAGATCCTCGATCTCGCCGGCCATGGCGTCCGCGGACGGCAGGCCGCGCGGGCGGGGACGCAGGGGGCTCGGGAGCGGCTAGCGACAGGCGCCGGATCGTCTGCCCTCCGGCCGCCGCCTCTCCTTCCCTTTGAGAACTCCCCGTGCCTCCCGGCGGCCCCTAGCCCGGCCCCCGGCGCCGCCGAGCACGGCCCGTTCTCTCGCGGCGCCGGAGTTCGGCGGAGCAGGCGCCGCGCCCGGGGCAGCTGCGGCACAGAAGTAGCGCGGGTGGTGCGGCTGCCGGGGCCGCCCCGCTCGGCGTACACTCCTTCAAAGGGGGAGTCGGAATTTCGGGAAGCAATGGTGGAAGAGGCAGGGCGAAGGGGCGGGGGCACGGGCCGCTTCACAGCTGCCCGGGGACTTCAGGGCCCTAGAGGGCCGGGCCCGACGGGCTGCGGGCGGGGCCGCGGGAGCGCGATGGCACGAAACCGCCGGCAGCGCCGGCGTGGAGGAAGGAATAGGAGAGTGACAACGAGGAGAGGAGGGGTTAGTACCAGGTCCTTCCCGGGTTGCTCGGACGATGCTGATGTCAAAGTACGCACGGATTGTCTCTTCCGCGGGGAACGCTGAGGCAAAGGGAGAAGAGAACGGTCTTTGAGGGCACAGAGACAGAAACGCACGCACACGCACCCCGAGACGAGCCACGACGCAGAACGCTTTCAGGCGTATTGTTTACTGCAGCAAAAGATAAAAAAGCCTCACAGAAAAAGGGAATCTGAAAAATATTTTAAGCAAATTTGCATCATCGGGTAGCCTATATAGGTCAGGACTTTACGTCAGGTAGCTGTAACCTGCGCAAGGTATTCGGCTCCTTTGGCCCTATTTGCTCACCGCAAGAAGGACTAACCGTCTCCGTTACGCCTAAGGACGCCAAGCCCCGTAAAGGGTAACATTTAAGCGACAACGGTCGCTGCCATGGCTGCAAACTTTGTTTTCTCAATACTGATCTCGGGTATCTGAGACCCGGTCATCCTCTCCTCAGCTATCCGATCGTGTGTCCGACAGCGTTCCACGGGCAGTTCCAATTCTTTCCAGATCAGAGTTCTAGCTTTTCACGGCATAAAGCAACCCGATACTCCGGGCCGGCTCCAGCTTACGCGAGGCCGCCAGACGAGGGGAAGGCCTCGGCAACAGGACATTTTTTGTCAGCACCTGTCTCAAAGCACTCTATTACAGAAGAAGTGGAAAAAGTCTACGGCCGCTTCACTCAAAGCGGTTCTTTAATCGTACCTCCTCCTTAGCACCTGCTTCATCAAGCACAGCATCTTCTAACGTGGCTTATTATTTTCTACAGCGCTCAGCTTACCCCGTCTGGTACGAGGCGATACCACTTGAAATTCTGAGACCGGGGCGGAGGCGGGCGACAAAGAGAAGCAACCGCGAGACTCACGGGGATACGGCGCACCGTGAGGGCGATTCGGGCTGAGAACAAGCCTTATAACATCGCCCCGGGACACCCCGTTCCTCGCGATGGGTTTAGAAAGGTGGCGTTTTCTTCCGTAATTTGCACAATTGCGGCAGTTCCTTTACCTGTGTCCCGTACCGCTCGGTACGGCTTAGAAGCTTTGCCGCAAGATAACTTTGCGAGTAATACCCGGAAGCGTTGAGACGCAGAGCAGAATAGCGGGCATTTGACATCTGTTATCCTGAAACCGGTGGAATAAAGGGCGCCTAGTTTCCCGCCCCGCTATCGTATTCCTAACGAGCTCCTTACGGCGTAGACGGGCACCGGGCCGCCCGCGCCGACGGCGGGCGGTCTGCGTCACGGGCGGCAGCGGTACGCCTCTTTCTAGGCGGGAGCTCGCTTTCCCGTTACTTGCAGGCCGGAAGCCGTGTCAATGGGATTTACCAGCGGTACTTCGTGCCAGCAGTCAGGACCCGAACCTTACCTTTCTTTAGAGTACGTGCAGAGTAAACTAGGCTCTCCTTTGAGAGATCGTCAAAGATTTGCTAAGATTCAGAAAGCACACGGGCAGCTGAAGAGCCCAGCTGGCGCAATCAAGGAACGCGCGACTTCGCTCCGAAGGTTTTTAGCGGTCGGCAGAAATAGCGCTCGGTAAAGGTCAGCGGCTCATCTCTCTAGACCTAATAACAATAACGGGGCCGGCGAGGTTGTTCCGTGACGGCACCNGGTAACGCTAGTCGCAGCTCGGAGGGGTTAACAAAACCCGCGGCCGAGGGTAGGGAAGGCTATTCCGCCCTCCCTAGCTAATGTTTCCGCGCGGCTTTTAACGGGCTCCTTCTCCCACGGAGAAGCGAGATCCGGCGAAGCCGACGAGTTCGGCGAGAAAGCTGTGAAAAGACCAGGAACCTCAGCTTTCAATCGTTACTTGCAGCTACACTTTTATGGCCTGCGGGCAGTTCTTTTTCCGCACGTATTTTGTCGGCCGGGAAGAAGAGAAGGTGACAAAATCGACAACTTGCGGACCGAACGACTCGGTCGGGGGAAACGCGGGGCGGAGCCGCGCGCCGCAAGGACCGCTTTCTAATTTCGTGCCGCGGACGGACCGACGGGAAGCTACTCCCGACAGCTGAATGCAACGCGCATTCGTTACTCGCAGCTTTTCCGGGTAAGCGTGACACTGTAGCATCAGGAGCGAAGACCGAGTTGAAGAATTACCTCCTATCAATCAAATTACAAAAGGGCGAGGGGGGGAGAAACGAGACCCGAAAACCCCGACCAAACTCTCCTCTCGTCTATGCCGGGTAGACCCGTTAACGGGACTAGAATTTACGAGCGGCCGAAATAACGAGCGAGCGAGTTCGTCCTCCGCGCTTTACCGGCACAGCTGCGGAACCGACACGCATAGAAACGGAACTAAAGGAAGAACAACAGCATTGACAGCCTCGACGATAAAAGGATAAACTTGCCAGCTGTCACCGCCTGTCTTCCTACGGCCCGAGTAACTGTCACGGAATCCTCTCCGGAGACGGCACACACTCCACGGATAGCCTTGTCAGTCACGCGGTGTTTCTAAGGGTAAGCTCGGCCTTTGATCGTGTCGCAATTCTTCTAAGAAAGGCAACAGCCGGCTCCGAACGAAGGTTCCCTCCGGAGCGGAGACGCTAAGCGCGCAACGTAGAAAAGCCTCTGTGGGAAGGATCCGTCGCTCTTGCGACAAACTCGAGCAGCTGTCTCTTGCGGGAATCTGGCAGTTAAGACAGAGATACACTGAAACAGCTCTTTGAGAAACTGGCTTTAACAGTCCCATCATGACTGTCCCATACCAAAATAGGCCACTGACAGCTAAAGGGACAGCAAGCAAGAGCCCGGACAACCCTTCCGGCGTCCAAGAGACGGCGCAAGCTAAATGCTACCGAACCTAGATTCCGCGCGCTCCGTCTGAAGCCGAGGCGCGGCATAGAGGGGAGTCGAGAAGGGCGCGTCAGGGATCAGAAGGAGCGGCGCTTCCCTCCGCAGCAGCTCCCGAGGCCGCTTCCACGCTGGCATCGCCTGCTTTCGCTCCAGCAAAGGTTACCGTGGCCACGGCAGCCGCGCGGAACCGACAGTTACTCGGTTTTAAAAGAAAAATCTCCTGTCCAAGTATTTAGTACCGAAATACCAAACAAACCGGCCTACAAAAAACTAGGTTCCAAAATACCAGCGTAACCTGGTTTCAAAATAACAGAAAACCAAATTTCAAAATACCAAAGAAAACCAGCTTCCAAAATCTCAGCTTTAAAATACCAGGATACCAAATTCCAAAATACCAAAGTAACTCAGTTTTAAAATACCAGAACAGGGAGTTGAGAATACCAAAATAATTCCATTTCAAAATACCAGAATATCAATCTCCAAAATATCAAAATGACACGATTTGAAAATATCAAATTGCAAAATACCGACTTTCGGACGTCTTACGAGCAGGATTCCCGAACTCCAAAGAACGCAATATCGTCAAAATGGGATCCGCGCTACCAAAGCGAGTATTTTCTCCTCCAAAAAGCTTTCCCCCGACGACCATCAATATTTGTATTTATTTTGATCGTTGGGCCAGATACAATAAGAATTTTATTTTAAAAGCAAACACTCGTAGTAGTTTTCCGCTCAGATCGCGTCCGCGAGAACCGGCCTGCGGGCCGGAGAGCCACGGTCGGGAACAAAAGACAGAGTAAATCCGGTCCCCGCGCGGACGGGGAAAGACCGAGCGGCAGGCAAAGGGAGTACTTATAAACTATTTCGATATTTCACCGAAATTCGGGGTAGATCGGCGGCGGGGGCGCTCGGGTCCGGTCGGCCTCCTAAGGCCTCCGAGGGGCCCGTCGGGATTAGCCGTAGAAAACCCGGCCGCCCCCCCGGCCCCGCGAGGGACGAGCCCGTCAGGAAAATTAATCCACGAACACCGGAGGTTTACGTCCGAAGAGGAGACAGAGGGGTCCTTTCGCTTTATTCGAATAAAAGGAGAGGCCACGGGGCGTTCCCCCCGGGTCTTCCGAATTTTTGGAGGAGGCGGCCTCCTTTTCGTCCTAATTTCCCGGCCGCGTTTCCGTCTCTCTTTCCCCATCGGCCGAGGTACTCGAGAGGTACGGACTTCCCGGAACGCCTAATATCTAAGACTCCCTTCTAATGTATAACCGCCCACCTTGATTTCATAGTTCCAGGAATTCATAGTTTTGCTATGGTTTCTTTCATCTTTCAATACACAAATTCGTCTAGCAGTAGACTTAGAGAGATTTGTAAGGACAAATCTCTTGCATTCCATTTATCAATCGGTGGAATCCTTTCCATTGTTTCTTTTATCTTTCGGTGTTAGTCTTATCTACAGCAGGCCCACGGGTTTGTCTTTTGTAAAGACAAACTATCGTTCCTTTCAGACGCCTCCTTTCTGGAGGGCTCTATTTGGCTAAACACGCTTGTAGTAGCTGCAATTTTTGAACGCGTAAACGCCACAACTAAAACCAAAACCACAGTACCGACCGACCAAGCGCAACACTCAACAGTCTAAAAGCCCTGCCGCGACCCGATCAGCCTACTCCTGTTTGCTGNTGCGTTCCCTACGGCGGTCCTTTAAACGCCGCGCCGCTCCGGGGAGGGAGGCGCGCCCCGCCCCGCGCGAGTCACGGGAGCGAGGCGCGCACCTGCGAGCGGCCCCGCCGCCAGTCACGGGAGCGAGGCGCGCACCTGCTCGGCGACTCGGACACGCCCCGCCGCTCCCCCGAGGAAGCCCCGCCCTCCCCCCGCCCCTTGGGAATTCCTTGTCGTTCACGGAGACCCCCGAGCAAGAAACTCGGGACTCCCCGCAGAGCCGCGCACCGATCGCGCCGCCACGAAACGACGTCGGGATTTCGCGGGATCGGGAACACGAAGAGACGTCACAGTGACGATTTATCGTAGAATCGGTCTCATTTTAACGGAAGGGCGAGACAAGAGAGACGCCGCGAACGGCATCTCCAATATCAGAAGCAGCAACCGCCACAGCACCGATAGCAGCGTCAGCGGCGGCGGCGGCCGCAGCAGGTGCAGACGCACCGGCAGCAGCGGAACCGAAAAGCTGAAGAGGCAGCGAAAAAGCAGCAGTACTTTCTCACGACAAGACCCCACATACTTTTTTAAGCCAAAAAGGAAATGCTACGAAGCGTACCGACACATTCGCATCGATCGTCACCACACACGATTTCGCCGCAACGCGTAACTTTTTAACCGATCCCCGTATTGCCATTAAGGCTCATCGCACAGGCGCATACCGTCACTTTCTAATAAACTCTAAAGTCTCCCTTTAAACTTAAAATTCTTTATTCTCTCACTTAACATAACTCTTTCCTACGTAAAATACGTTTTCAACTCTCTAAGAATACATTCTCACTTTTATAAAGCACATTTCTTTAAAACCCGTAAAACCACCTTTTCGCTTTAAGCCGCAAAAGCTCACCGTTCTAACTCGGGCAATCTCCGCCAAGGTCTCAAATCGAAACACGGGTCTAACTCTACCTCTTCGAGCACGACGCCGTTCGCGTCCTCCGTCGGCACCCGCGAGCTTTCCATAACTCCATTTCCCACGGAGCGCGTCACTGGGCGCCGGCTCTTCGGACGCGGCGATTCCCCTTCGAGGCGGCGACACCCCCGCCCCTCCCTCGCGCTCCACGACGCGCGATTCGGGAACACGGCGTAACCGATCGCTCCGCGTCACCGATCCGCGTTCTTAATTTTCTCGCACCGAACGCCCACCCGCACCGCCCCATTCCCCTTTCGCTTCGGGCGCGACACCGGCACAACTCATATCGAAACGACTCCCACGGCGTCAACCGATTCGCGTCTCACCGCCGCATTCCTTACAAGAGCCGACGCGCGCGGCGGAGCCTCTCGGCAGGCCCGCCCCACGCCGCGCCGCACCGCCCCGAGGCGAA
>VWZW01002468.1:0-30003 GCA_013397115.1 Edolisoma coerulescens
GGTGTCATCTGCAGACCTGCTGAAGGTGCCCTCCACCCCACTACACCATTAATGAAGATATTAAATAACACTGGTCCCAGTATGGTCCCCTGAGGGACACCACTTGTAACCGATGCCCATTGGGATTCTGAGCCATTAACTGCTTCCCTCTGGATGCAACCACCCAAGTAATTCCTTTTCCATCCAGCAATCCACCCATCAAATCCATGTCTCCTCTGTTCGGAGAGAAGGATGTTGTGGGGCTCAAAGCCTTGACGGCAATCCACATAAATGACACCTGTACCCTTTCTCTTGTCCACTGATAGAGCCACTCCACTGGAAAAGGTCACAGTTGGTCACACAAGATTTACCCTTGGTTGTCTCAAATCACCTTCCTGTCCTCCTTGTTCCTTATGAGAGCTTCTGGGAGTGTCTGTGCCATGATCTTCCCAGGCACAGAGGTGAGTTTGACAGGTCAGTAGTTCCCAGGGTCCTCCTTCCCACCCCTCTTAAAGACAGGTACAATGTTTCTTTCCCATCATCTAGAATTTCACCTGACTGCCATGACTTTCCAAGTATCGTTTTAACAGCAAAGAGCAATCTTTGTGGTTATACATCAAAAAAGAGAAAGCATAGAAAACCCTATAAGGAAACCAACTGATTGCTATGCAGAAATCTAACATTTCCTTATCCAAGGATAAAGAAAGGTATGCTCATGCATTATACATTAGCCTGCTCACATTGCTTATGAAACAGACTGCAGTCCTGACCTTTTGGAAAGAATACACAGAAACCTCCAAAGAAACAGACTTAAGTAGTAGTGTTTACAAAATGATGTAAAATAAGTCACCAATAGCACAAACACAAATAAGCCACCTATAATAAGCATCAAACACAGTTAAGCAAACCTTAGAGAAGGCCCTAATTTAAGGTAATTGCCATTGCTGATCATCCTTTATTGGATTTAATTCTTTGAGTTCAAATTTGTCCAAACATAATTATCCTAGTTTAGAGAATATTCATTCTTATTCACTCAGCTTTTTTGCTTCCAGACATGATTATTTGATGGAAGACAACAGCTTGGTACAGAACAGCCAGCCAGAAATCATGTTCTGCTGCCAAGTATACGATGCCCAACACACATCAAAATATCCCCTTTGGTCCAGAATTCTTTTTTCCTGACTTGCCTCCATATTTTATTTTGAAACACTTCTAGCAAGGAAGCCTGCTCAGGAAGTTGCCTCAGCATATAACAAACCACCCAGTAAAACTGAGGTTGGAAGGACCCTCTGGAGATCAGGTAGCCCAATCCCCTGCTCAAAGCAGGTGTGATAGCTCAGATTGCTCAGCATCACAGCCACGTGAGAGACACCTCCAAGAGCAGAGGTCCCACAGCCTCTCTGCAGTCATCCTATAGAGCACCCCAACAACAAAAGGGGTCAAGGCTTAGAATGCAGCGATTTTAAAAGAACTTCTTTATAAATAAGACAGACATATTTAACATAATAGTTACTATGTCTCCTCAAAAAACTGTACCTATCTACTCAACAAGAACCTCACTAGCCTTAGGTCTTTTAGAAAATACATTGAAAAACCATGGGAGATCTGTATCAAAATGTAATATGCTTTCACTACAAATAGCACAGTTTAGTGGTCTAGAAAAGCTTACATTTAAAAGGAAATACAAATACATGTAAAGCTTACATTTAAAAGTATCAGGTCACCAAAATCAAGCTGTCTTACATAGGCCTCTGGTAACAGAAATATTCAGACAGGTTCCCCTGAGCCATTTTCATGTTTGCTATAGTTCAAACTCCAAAGAGCTCCCTCTCAAATGGCAGAAGTTTGTCCTACTGAATACAGCTAATTTGGACAGTGTACTTACCTCCAACTGTGTCAGTAGTAACACTGTCAGAGCTTTCTTTTCACTCTAAGAAAAAGACTTGCTTTTGTAAAAGTACTTCTGCTTTATGAAGTTTCCTTTCTTTAGACTTAAATTATCACAGCATCTGAAAGCCTCTGTCAGATTGCGGCAGCATAAATCACTGATATTATGAAGTACTTTATATTGTCTTTCTCCATGTATGCTTTTACATTGAGATAAGCATAACTTCTCTCAAAAAAGTTTATACTTATATCCAGATACAAAGAGGAGACAAGCAGTACACTCACACACTATCTTACATTTGTAATTTATGTACACTTACACTAACTTGGAAAAGTTACTTTCGATTTAACACTGATCATTTTAAAAGCTACTCACACATGCCCTTCCTTGACAATAAAAATTTACAAAGGTTCAATTCTGAATTCCATACCCTACCCAAAGGGGTGATCCTCAAGTTTGTGCCCATTAAAGCCCTCAACAGAACTAGGTCAAAATCCAAAAGGTAATTTCTACCCTGAAGGCTATTTCTGCAGATCACAATAACCAATGGTGTCTTGTATTCCAGCATTCTCCACAGTTTACAGTACACAAAAATCAGATTTTCTACAATAAGAGTAAAAAATAAAATCAAAATATTGAATAAAACATTTGGATTACCTCCCAGAAGCTATCACTAGAAACTTCTACTCCAACGGAATCATCATATGAGCCAGACATTGCTATGTATGAAGAGCTTGTAAGTATTCAGAGCTTAAACACCTTCAGAATCTGTAAAAACAGAAAAAAAAAAACCACCAAAACATTTATAAGCATTATTAGTGAAGTGGAATTATGAAGTTATGAGAAAAAAATTATGTCAGGCAACTTCATTGAATATTTTGATATCTAGAGGTGCCAAATAAAAACAAGAAGTAACCACACAGGGCATTTTGGAACAGAAAACTTCTACCACACAAAGTCTGTGGCTCTTATCATGACATTGGCTGTCCAGAAAACACTCAATGAATCTGCTTATATCACATTTCACTAGACTCCTGAGTTTATTTAATGATAAGATTTCCTATTACAACCAAAAGAAAAGATTGAGCAGCGAGATGCTTACTCATTAACTACTCCACTTTCAAAGCATTCCTATGAGACCATCAACTGACCTCTGCTTCTGCAACAATAACCAGCACTGATTCCTATTCCTTTTCCACTGGAAATCTGTGTTATACAATGAAACCCACTGGAAATATTTAAAGCCAAAATTTGTTGATTTAAAGAAAAATAAATGTCTTCTTGTCATTGTTCTATTTTAGGCAAAACAAACAGAAAACACATCCGCTCTGAATTCTGAGCTTTATTAGAAGTAAGTAATTACTTTAACAATTCAGGCATTTTCACTTTTATAGACACAGCTGCAAGGAAGAAAAATATAATCTATCCTCATCGAAGCAGATGACTTTATAAATCACCAGGTATGAAAAAGGTTAGGGTTACCCTAAGCTAACATGTAAGATAACATCAAAAACATTACTGAGACAAAAATCCAGGCACTTGCATCCACAAATACAGTTTGTGGGCTGGAGACCAAGAGGTAGGAGAGAGAGGAAGCAGCTGCCTCCCAAAACACACACACAAATCCCTGTCCGATCTCTACAGATACTTCACCAGGTTCTCCTGTTTGGATGTCTCCTGCCAAGTTTATCTCTAACTACTACCAGGGATACATACAGGTAAACAGATTTTACCACCCCTTGTGGGATGAATACTTTTATCAGTAGACTGTGAGTTGAAGCTCCCTCTCTTTTTTTGCCCTATCAATCTTGCTTCCCCTAATGTACCACAGCCCCTTCAAAAGGGGGCAGAAAACATCTCCAAACCTGACCCTGCTGCCCCAGTGGTTATGACAAGCTGCTGAGAGAAATGGCATTGAAAGCCTCCCAGGCAAGGAGAATTCACCACTAAATTAGCATTTCTGGGATACACTGAAAATAACAGTGCCATAAGGGTAGGCACTTGTTTATAACAAAACCCAGCTACTGAAACAAGCCTGTTCTTTGGACAGTTGCAGCACAAACATAAAATTACTCTGGGTGGGAAGACAAGCTGTTTCTCCTTATCAGTTTCTCATCCAATTCATTTACGTAATGCAATTCACAAAAAGCTTACATAACCTTAACGCTGAATATGGAACTAAAAACCACAACAGGAACATCAATTGTTAGAATTTTATTTTTAAAAGACAGCCGAAATATAAGAAGGGCTCTGCAAAATGGCAAACTAGAAAGGAAAATCATATACTAGAAAGGCAAATTATTTTTTCATGTTAGTGTAACAATCTTCAAATTATTTTATTAGTAATTACCAAAAAACCAGCTTTTCCACCTGTACTTTTACTGAGCCAAGAGGGAAAAATTAAACCACTATTCAATTGTCAGTTTCTCTAGCAGCACACCTTTACCTGGAATGTGTTCTTTCCAGATAAATTTTGTCCCTTGCAATTTTTACAATACATTAAGGTAAGCAAAGATCACATTTGTACGTGTTCATACTTTCCCATGTCCTTTTTTAGACAGGTACAAGCAGCATAAGGAGGAAACCAAAGTGAAATAAGCTTGCAACTAGCTGGACCAATTCATAAGAATAGTTTAAAATTAAACAGCCGGGCACGCCACGCGGAACGAGGGAGGAATGAGGTTCCGAAGGTCGTCAGGAAGGGTTAGGGCAGCTTTTCTCCACTAAGCAAGACCTTTCAACCAAAGCATTCACTGCCATTTGGAAGAGATCTGGCAGACAGCTGTGGAGTTCAGCATCTCGGTTAAAGAAACCCTGAAGTATAAACCTAAAGGGAAGTTTCAGCAAGTCATCCACCCCACTCTCCCAAACCCCACCGGCAGTATTTTGCCCCTCCGATTACAGATAGAAAAGACAATGAAAGTGTTCTGGAGTAATAATATAGTGTCCACTTACCTTTAACAAAAGAGCTTAAACTATATCATTCCTGCAAATTTACTCTCAAAAGTTAAATGGAAAAACTGAAAAAGCTCAAACACAGGAACATTTTCTTAAATGAGGGAACAGGTTGTGGTGACTGGGTTTTTAAAAAAAACATTTTATTTCTCCTCAACTAGAACTACATAATACACAGAGTTATCCTTTTTTTCCATAGAAGCATGAAAATGATCAGCACTCAGGAAATACTGATGGAATTAAGGTTTTAATATGCCAAATACTATGCTGTGAGAAAGTATGAGCAAGCGTATTTAGGGAAATATTGTGAAGTCATAGCAACAACTGGTACAGAAAAACACTATTTTTACAGCCCTACTTAAAAATAAACTGTATACTGAGATAGGAACATTAAATGGTGTGAGTCATGCTACCCTCACAAAATAGAATTATTACAGCAGCCAGGCCTTTAGCACATTTTTTGTCAGGGTTTGGTCCTCCCATCCTCCAAGTGAATTTGCAGAGGTTTCACAAGTAAAGTTCATTGCACTCTTTTTTTGTTTTGCAGGGTCTTCCATTTCACTATAAAAGCAAACCTATGAACAATTACGGCTGTCACATAAAATCTAGAAAATTTAGACAGCTACAACAAGAAAGATGAGTTCTGCACAGATCCTCCACAAATGATCACCTGCATCTCCCAGAGCTGGGGGTTCTTTGCTCAGCTGGACTGCAGCAGAACTGATAACTCCATAGGAAAGCACAGCACACACACCCACTTCCTATATTCCCACAACAGCTTGGCTTCATCCACTCTTTTTCTTCTCCTTCCACAACTCCAGGCCCATCTCTTTAGCACCTTTTGCTTGACCCCCAACTGCTAAGCAAGCAGTAGCACAGTGCTGCAGCCACCAAAAAAAGCAGCACAGAGAAAGCCTTACCAGTTCAGAGCCCCTGCTGCCTTTTGTCACAAGCACATTTTAGCCACGAGAGCTTACACAGGCTAAAAATAAACCACAAAGTCCAACTGCAAAAAGTAACTCCATACTAAACAGTACATACTGTAATAGCTACGGAAATGATGCAAACAAACAAGGCTCCTGTTTCTTGGCCCTGGCTTTTAAGCAATTATTGTAAATTAGGATGCATTGATCTTTGACACAAGGAAACAGACCAAAAAATAAATGTGGCTTTTTTTTTTAAAGCTTCCTCTTAGGGAACATTCTAGCCATGCTTTATGCTAAAGACCTTGAATTTCTTCCTCACTGTTAGTGCCCCACTGTGTGAAAAGAAGTGCTATAAACATCCTGAAGGCTTAACACACAAGGATTTTAGAAAATATTAACTAATAATGAGCAAGCAGACCTTCAGATACCACACACAGAACCAGCTGAACACAACATGCTGCCTCTGCTCTCAAGAAGTTGGTTTTGATATTATTACTTTGAAAGCAATTTGCAAAATTCCTTGCTTTGTTCATGTTGAAATACTTGATTTTTTTTTTCCTGTGCAACAAATGCAGACTATTAAGAAGCTAAAATAATCCAGTGAATCCCAAAATTTCTCTTAAGGCATTTTTCAACAGGAAGATGGGGAAAGGCTTTTAAAGAAATCCTTCAGTTAAAACCCCTTGAGCTTTTAATAACAAATAACTTTGATGAACTCTTACTGTGAAACAGGTAGGGCTGTTGAAAGTGAGATTTTAACATTCTGATCTCTTTTGGAAGATTATGTTTATTTTGAAAATATATTTCACCATACTCAAAAAGATAGCATTAAAAAAAAATCTAATTCCAGTCTCAGGTACAATGGACTTTAAAGCACAGCAATCACTAAACTGTGGCCCTAGGTGACAAACTGGTTCACAATAGAGAAGCATCTCAGAATCACAGAGTGACAGAACCTTCCAAGCATGATCAGCTCAGGTTGTTCAGGGCTTTTATATGGATGGATCTTGAAACCAGCAGGGATGGAGATGGCACAACCTCTCTCTGCAGCCTGTTCCAGCGTTTAACTGTCCTCAAGATGAGACACAGAAGGAAGAAATTAATCTATACTTAGAAAACCAAATGGTGTTACCATGCATTGTCTCCAAGGACTCTACAGATGTAAGCTGAGACAGTCTACCAGCCTCCAGAAGAGAAAAGCACCGGGTCACATTACCTTTTAAACTTATTTTGAGAATGACAGGATTTGTCACCATGGATCTGACTCATCAGGATTCCAAGTTTCATGACTAAGGAGTGAATTACTTATGCATAAGGCCATGACTCAACTTCAATTAGCTGCTCCTAAGAACTTTCAGTTACAGTATTTTTCCTTATTATTCACCGAAGTCTGAGGTTTTGTCCCACACAGAATAGGAAGGAAACGAGACTCCATTGCACAGAAACAAATACAATCTATGCTTTAAGTGCAAACTACTGTGGTTTGCTACCAAGTGTACCTGCCATGAATATGCTCAATCTCATATTCTCTGGTTAAATAAAACAATTTAGATATTACTTTCTTTTCTATTTTGTCCAAAGAACTTGCTCTATAAGAGTTTCCAGTTTCTTCAGGGTTGTAATCCGTTTACACAGACAAAAGTGACATAACTTCTTTAGCAATATTGTGAAATCACATAACAAAAGCTGTTAAGAATCACAGCTACTGACATGGCAAAGTCCATAAATTAATATGAAAAGTAAATACAGGAAAAAAGAATGCTTTGGTTTACACATTCAAGTGACACCAAAAAATTCCAGCCCCTGAGTGCAGGGAAGAAATGCATCAAACCATGATTAATTACCGCTACTCAGTGCTGTGAAGTCTTCTAATAGCAATCAGTAGACATGACTACATTTTATTAAGAGAAGTTAGGCCTTAGATTAAAGGTAGAGTCTCAAATCGATTACTTGGGCCTAGTTGTTCTTCTTCAATCCATAAAATAGGGAGAACAGCACCCTCTTCCATGGGAATTTAAGATAATCCCTTAGTCTCCACTAAGAAAACAACTCGAGCAACAAACAGCAGAGAAAAGTCCGTAAAAGGAAATTGAATCACTACTTCTTTGGGAATTCAGCCTCTATGTTATAGTTGGCAGAGCCATGCACCAAATGATTTTTGGAAAGAAGTTGACAGCAACCTATTTGGTGAACCGTGAGCACTAAAGGAAGGAATCTAGGAAATGCATGCTGTTACAGACTGTGCAAGCTTATTTCCTACCAGGCACACTCCTCTGAGACTGGGAGCAATGTTTATTCCTAGATTTTCTAGTTTGGATACCTGAATAATTTGCTGCCTAGACATTTTTCAGTTAGCAAGTAACATAAAATGATATTAAATAACAAAAAGCTATCAGTTCATAGTAGTCATTCATAACCCTGAGTAACAAGAGACTCTTTGCACTTCTGTCAGTTAAGGAAACCCTTGAGTTAAAGGTTGCTTGGTCCACAACAACATCCTTGGAATGGGATTATATTCACCCATGCCCGTGTTTGTTAAATGCTGTGTGTGAAACCACTGGAAGTAGCACTCATCCACTGCCCTAAATATACAAGCCATGAGCACACGTTCAAGCCATAGTTTCAGCACACATCAGAAGATCACTAAAGAGATTAAACTTCTGTGATAATTACCACCTGTAAAAAAATCCCACACAACTCTAGTGAGGAGGCAAGTCTCTAAAATTAAACTCTTCAGGCACATTAACATTGTGTGATGCAATCTTACAGCGTAGAAATTTCACAATGCATAATAAAGGGAATAAGAACAGCCATTTTGGTCATTACAGTCTGATTATTTTATTAAATACATGAAACTTAAAATTACTGATCAAGCAATTTGAATAACACACAGCACAGAAGTGTTGCAGAAGTAACACACCAGCAACACGAGGCAATGACCCAACACAGTCAAAGACTCTTAGCCTGCACATTTTGGTTCATGCATGTACAAATACTACCTCACTCACACTCTAAAGAAGACTGGCAGAGCCCTGGAGGTGGCAGCTCTTATCTGCTGCCCTCCTTCCCCATAATTAGTGGCCAGACATGCTGGTTAGACATGTTGCTGTTCCACACGCTGGTTTTCTGCACATTCACGACCTAACCATCCCTACGAGCTCCCACACGCTGCCAGCACAGCCTCCCTCTGCATTTTTCCAACTAACCAGGAGATACCTTAAATAGCAGAACACTGACTTTGGGGAAAAGTTATTTTTTATTCTCAGCTTGACAAGCCAATGTGTGTAGGTGTATTATTTTAAATGTGCAATTTTTGTTCTAACCAGGGAAGCTAGTAATTGCCTTCAGAGGCTTTGCAGGGGTTTCTATTTCAAGTTAAATAGACACTGACCACAGAAATTGTTAACACTGCAAAATACATGCTTTAAATGGCACAGATATACCAGCTAAGGATGCAAAGTTGGTAAAGTGATGTGCGGAGCTTTAAAATATTTGCATATATTTAAAACGAACCTTAACATTTTCAGACTACACTTTTTTTTAATCTGGAGGTATGAGGGAAAAATCCACATTAACATTTTCTTCACTGCAGGAAAAAAAAAAACCCACATAAAATTTGGCTTTGAGTAAATTTTGCCAGAAAACCAGCTGAAGAACTCAGGATTATTTGTCAATTAAAATAACATTTAAAAAATACTCCTTGATTTTTCAAATCTGAGGTTTCCCACTGTTTAGGATCAAGTGATCAAAATGATAAAGTGCAGGAAGAACTTTAATTTAATTACAAGTGTTCATCCTTTTCTAACGTTCACTTTTGTAATGCCTGTGACATCACATACTAATTCATATATCCTGTCAAAGTCTCCCAAAATGAAATTAACCTTAATATCTTGGCATCCTTCCTGAAGAAATAAAATTGAGATTAATACGCTTTTAGGGTTGTTTCAAAAAAAGCATGAAGGGGGCAAAAGACCACGTCTTCAACTTGCAAACTACATTTTGTAAGCATTTAGTCAGCAAGAAATCTTAAAGTGTCCAGATACTTTAAAAATAAATTATTGACCCTTTACCTAGTGGAATTAGATGGCTTGTTATATACACTCATAATGAAAACTTATTTTCGTAAAATGTCAAGGGAAATATCTAAAGCATATACACTTAATATTTAGTTTAAGTAGAATTTTACAACTGCGCAAAAACAAGGCCAGTGCAGAGGAGTGATATTGATGGATTCTCCAGGAGAGAAACCATGAAACAGCATTTACAGCTGCACTGACAAAGCACTTGCAGAGGAGAGAAGTGACATGTACACAACTGTTCTAAAACTGCACATAATTAAGAAGCAAAACAGAACATTACAAGAAGCACTGCCTCAGACATCAAAACTTATGTGAACACCCAGCATGAACATTGCTCTACTTCAAAACAGAAACCCCACAAAAGGACATAAATAAAAAGCAGTACAATAACCATTCTAGAAACAGATGTGTGTTGTGGCCAGCAGGCTGTATGAGCCCAGAAGCATCATTCGAACATGATAAACGCGCGCTCTTACATTCAAACAAACATTGCAAAATACCACACTCAGCCAGAAATACTTCTGTATCAGCTGGGACAGAACAGAGTACATTTGGGTAGGAAAAAGCAACGATGACAATTGTTTGGAAAGTCATTCCACATTCTGTTTACAAACTATTTACCTGAAAAGGCAATGCCTTAATTTGCTTGCATTTTTCCCAGCTATGGAGCTGGGCAGCATCACTGCACAGATAACCACAGAACCTGCCCAGCACTGCCTGACCTCCATTTCCACAAACACAATTCTCTCATTAGCGTGTACTTTAGCACTTCCTGTGGGCTGATGAAAACCTTTTAGCTCAAGCAAATGTCTTTTTTTCCCCCCCTCCACACTGCAGCACTCAAAATAACACAGGGTTTTCAGTCATAATATGGTTCTGTACGGCTGCAAAGCTGAGTATTTGGTGTACTATAACCTTCAGGAAAGACCATGGGTAGCCCATTTTAAAGGAAGGTATTTTTAATCATTCAACTGGCTTCAGTGGAGGAGAGTGTTTTCTAAAAATCTCAGTGAAACACGTAGGCACACTTTGCAGATGCGTCACTTAGGAAACAGATGTGTTGTTTCGCTGTTTCACAGTATTTTTCCATCTCAGGAAATACAGGGCTGTAACATTAATTAATGAAATACTGGCATGCATTGAATAGAAGTAGATCTAAACCCTTCAACTAAGGTGAAACAGGGCAGTCTTCCTGAATCTGAAGGTTGCACTGAGGAGCTACTGTTCTTTACTTCAGGAGAGAACCAATTCAGATACCTCATTTGAACCAAATTCAGCCCTGTCTTTAACACATACTTGTTTCCAAAGCCTAAATAACTGTTAGAAACGAAATCTGTGCATTAACAACACGTCAGCATACCCCACCTTCTGCTTATCTTAGAGAGATACAGATGACTACGCTCGGCAAACACTAGGAAGGCTGACTGGGGCAGGGAAGCTGCATGGGCGAACGCAGGAAAATCTGTGCACTCTTCAAGTATTAGTGAATTTTTCTGTCACTTTTTGGAGATAGAAATAAAAGGAAAAGGGGAAGTGATGATTTCCTTACCATGGATAAAGAGAAAGCACAAAGAATAACAGACCTTCCTACAGGGTGTCTCAGAAGGACATTGCTGAAGGTTAAAGAGAAGACTTCCCAGACCCAGCAAAATAACAGACTACAACGGGCTCATGTTATACTTGAAATAAACAGCACAGAGACATCACATTTCCACACAAATGGAAACTGGAGCTGAATGGATTATTCTCTAGTAAGCAAACCCAGCAATTTTCTAGGATAGCTCCTCAACACAAGTACCTTATAACACCGTAAATTATTTGCTAGTATAACTTCTGCTCAAGGGACAGCCAAAGCTAGCAAAGAACTGTACCCCAGGACTTCTACCCTAAAGCAGAAATTAAATGACCACTTCCACAATTTATGGCTTAGATCAAAGCTGTGAAAAGGCTCTAAACAGTAGCTTCCATAATTACCAATTCTTTCTTCAGTCATTATCCCCTCACTGTCATAGCCCTGCTGACAAAAAGTGGGTCAAATCATCATGCAGCATCCCTCGACTCTCAAAATACATTAAAGGGTAGTTTAGTATTTGGGGAAAACACTATCAATGTAAAAACTGCTAAGGAAGATAGCCTTACAACTTAAAAGCAACATTTTCAGCTGTGATAATCATCAGATTATACCCCATTTCATCAGTTTCATTTCTGGAACGGATACAAAATGTACCGACCTCTGCAGAATACAATTCATAAATGTAGAAAGGAAACAAGCACAGGCACATTTAACTTCAACTATCTTTCTTTACAGTAAGTTAAATAAGTAATTATTCATTTAGGAACAATAAAGGATCTGTTCAAGTGTTTCAAAATCAATGCTATACTGTAACAGTACAAAAGAGCATGTGACTGTATTTCATATTTAAGATTAAATAAGATTAATTCAGATTTTAAAGCAAACTGAATGCAGCTTCTAAAGAACTACTGGGAGAATTTAAATTGTTTGCTTCTGTTAAAATTGGAGAGAAGGTTACTCAATACTTAGTTTCATTAACATGGTCACTGAAAAAGAAACTCCTGAATTCTATTTAAACAGATTTTCAGCCCAGTGAATCTGAGCTAAACTTCAGCCAGGACTTCTCATGTTCCTAGGCAATTTAATTTTCTGGTCCTGAAATGGTAATTACCGCAACAAGGTCAGAAGACCTCTACTTACAACTTAGTAACATAGACAACATGAGCTGCTAAGTTAGTAAAATTAAACATTCCCTAAAAACATGTAATTATTTTTCCTAATAAATATAATGAACTGGCTCCTTACCATGTACTAAACTCATTGGTCTAAGCTACCTGGAAGTATGATTTGTAAATATTAGAATCAGAGATCGTATTTTACGGCCTTCCCTGTATACATAATTTGACAAGCAAAGACAGAAGTGAGGGGGCGGGGAGGTGTTGGTTTTGGCTTGTTCAGGGTTTTTTTAAACACATACAGTACACTTAAACCTACTTTAACCCTAACGCAACTGAAAAATCAAGAGTTTTCAGTGTGCAAAACAAGGTGCTGCTTTAAAAGAGGCACATGAGATCCAGGTTAGGCAAGAGAGAAGGTGAAAGTTTTTCTTTGGTTCGCAAAGGTTTCACTAATCTTATTAAGGGTTTAGAAAAGAAAGCACAGCAGAGCAGCCAGTCTTCCTCCTGATTTTCAGCGATCTGGATACATGTTATGTGACCTTATACAGCTCTCAAACACACAAATCACTCAAATGTAGAATCCCTAAATGTAAAAATGTGAAATGAATGCTTAAATTTGGTCAACTAACCTCAGAAAGAGTAGTCTTTCCTATCCTGCTCCCGCTTTTCAGGAAAAGGAAAGTTTTTTATGCCATTTTAAATTAATGCTTGACCAAAGAACAAGTAGGTCAGCCATCTACTCTGCAACCTATATTGGACTGAAGTTGAAGCAAAGTGGGACAAGAGGCCCCATTAGCTGACAGTTCTTCCACTCACCATCACCACTGTGTTTTTGCAGTTAATAAAGCTGTGCCATCACTGTGGAGCATTGAGACAGCAGCATGTAACCTGCATATGGGGAACAATCAGAAGACAGAAAAAAGAACGGTAGATAATCTCAACCAAGTTCAATTTAGTGCTCTCTCAAGAGCAGAGTCTGAAAAACCCTACTGCTGAAAATTCAAGCATGCAAGACTAATAGCAAATAAGACCAAAGTTGATCATGGTATTGAAACAAAGTCTTAGTAAAAGCATGAATTACACAACTGCCTTTTTTCATCATTTATACTGCTGAGTAACTTCAGCATTTTAAATGGTTATACCATTCTCAAAACCAGAAACAATTCCTACTAAAGGTACAGTAATTTACCTTTTTTCTTTTTGAATTTAACTTAATTCATATGTCAGTGACCTCTACACTCACAAAACAGAAGTATGGTAGTCATAACAGCTGAGAAAAGCAGGCACAAATAGCTTCAGAATAAAGACATCAAATTTCTTAAGCTATTTAGTTTACTGCAAATAACTCTACACATGATCATCAAACTGAAAAACTGCATTATGTTAGACTCCAGAAAGCCTGGAGTCATTATATTCAAATGCAACATCATCTTTTAAATGAAAATAGAATTCAATTGGTATTTTTGCAGGACGCATAATAACATGAAGTAATCTGAATAGAATCAAGTTAGTATCATGTAAAAAAATCATTCTGGAATTACAACACTGAACTTGCACACACTCGAGAGGAACATCTTGAGCTGGATTTCTAACACGTACTTTGTTCATAAACCATTTATATAAAGGTCTACATGCACACAAACATATAAACCCAGCCACCAGAGTTATAGCCTAGAGCTATGCTTAACACACTGAGATCTTCAGCCATTTTAGAAAAGGCACTACCAGGGTCCACCTCCAAGGGATTTTACTACCTAGCAAGTGCTCTTATGCTTCTGAGTCCAGCTTGAATATCTCACTAGATTCCATCCCCCATTTGTCTCCCGAGGTTTGTGCTGGAGCTGACAGCTGGGATATCCCCGCTCTCCCGTCCAAGGCCAGGGTGGGGTGACCACGAACACAGACAGAACTGCACCGTGACACTGCAGGCAGGGCTCTGTGTCCCTGCTCACAGCCATACCTCAGCCAGCTCTACAATAGTTTGTGGTTACTCAAATGAGTCACCTGTCTACATACGACTGCCATTATAAAGCCCTGTCTCCATATGGCTCGTCAGTTAAGAGGCTGAGTAGCAAAGGAATCAAAAAAAGGATTAAATGGTTCAACAGCTGAAACAGCTGCATGATGAAAGCTTCAATTATGCAGAAATACCTTCAAAGTTTAACTGAAAATAAGATTTCTACTTCCCCAAGAATAAGAAAACCAAGTGATGTGCTTACTCAATGAATAATAAATTTCATACTTAACTATACCATATGGCAGAATAAAATAGATACATAAGATTTTGAAATACTGCAGAAAAAACATTAGACAATGAAGAAAACATGACAGAAACTGCACATTAAAAGATATTATTTATACCATTTTTCAAGCAACACATATGATACTTTTCATAATCACACTCTTTAACATCACAGTTCAAGTCAAGAGCATTTCAGCTGAGAACACCTGTACTTAAGTACAGACATTTTTCACTTCTGGCTCTGAAGGCTTAAAGCCTTAATATAAACATTATTGGAAAAATTAAGCCCACCTCTAGAAAATCTCCAAAACCCACAAAGCTAACGTCAGCTCTAGTAATAAACAGTACCCATGGTAACTCCTCAGTCATTTTAAGCTTTCTGGAGAAAGCCAGAAGTTTCTCTAACCCACCAAGAGAATCTCTTCAGCAACTCCAGCCTGGAGCTCACTAACACTTGTTCCTAATAAAGGCAGCTCAGCAGCTGAAGAGTCACGGTCACAAGGAACCTTCACACAACCACGTCAGGTCTCGCACCACAGCTGTTTTCAAGTTGTTTTGTCCTTACTCCTAAAGCTTAAGGGTACAGAGCACATGAAAGAACAATTTTCAAAAGTATTTTAAAAATATACTGTGGAGTGTTTACTAAGGTTATCTCAGAACAGGGAAAGTCGTGTCTAAGACATTATGCGTAATTTAAAAAGAGAACACTAAAAGCCCAAAAGAGATGGTAACTCCAGCTGTAAGGGTTTTCTTGTCATTAAGTATTATTAATCTGTGGTACAGGTATCTGAAGGGTACACACACAAATATTCCTATGGCAGTTTCTTTCTTTCCTTTTGTGTTTAACTTAAAATTCAGTTTATACGGAAACAACTTGTACAACTGTCCATATCTGAAAGATAAAATAGCTGTTTCACTGAGGCAAAATATCAGGTTGATGCATCAGAGTCGCCCAAAATTATGAAAACAGACAATACACTTAAAAAACAGTTATTTTACCACATCTGAAAAACAGCATTAGTAAAGAAAGTGCTATATGGAGTATCCAAGAGCTTAATAACCTTGATTCATTAGACAACATGCATTTATTCTCTATCTTGTGATTTATGAAACTGAAAATGAAATGTCCAACTCTTGGCACCTTCCAACAAATTGCCTACCTTTTCCCCTTACAAGAGCTACGAAAAATTTTTAAATTCAGTGTATTTCACGGGAAGAGAAAACACATTATTACCTACTTCATATTTGTCATACTATCTTAAAAAGCCTGTAGCCATAATTCCAGCTGAAAATGCCAATTTCAAACCAAAGAAGGCTAATGTTTACTGATCCTGTCATGGACCACTGACACTTTAGCATTGCAAATTCTGCTCATTTGAGTCTGACAACTGATGATCTAGTTAACTGTGACAGAAGACAGTCTACCAGACTTTGTTTTCATCAGGAAAAAAATCCAGTACTTTTCAGCTCCACAGAAGATAAATGTTAGATTTGTTTGCATTTTAAATGCCAGCTTTTAATTGAGAAGTCAACACAATAACTGATTAAATTGGGAAAAGATGAGGGTTATAGTGAGGGTCACAGGATCCTGAAAACAAGTCCTGGGAGCAGATGAGGCTGGATTACACAATATCTCTTCAAAGAGTGTTCAACAGCCACACTTTGCTACAGTCATCAGATCCCATTAGAAATATTTCAGCTGAGTATTTGTCGAGTTATAATGATCACAGAACCCTGCAACAGCCTGACCTCTCTATTCTAACCTGTCATGGCAAAGAGAGCCTTGCTGAGATTATTTAGCACCCTGTCCAGTCACAGCTTGAAAGTCTTCAGTGATGGGGACTCTACAGTCAATTATCTACAGATCCACAAGTCATCATTCAACTTCTGAAAGACAAAAACTAGAGTGCCATCCTCATGGCCAGTTGCATTTCATTGGCTTCTTTACCTTCTGCACACACACAATCATAGTCCATTTTTCTTTTTTTCTTATGCTGAAGTACAAGGCTACACAGCCAAAGCCATTCACTAATCCTTTAACTATTCTAATATCTGAAGAAAAATTTCATGGTACTGGTACAACACAAAGTTGACACTATACTTAATTCATGTAATGATATAGGTTTTTCACGATGGTCCATTTTGGATGACATGAATTGCAGATACTCAAGTAACTAAGCTTAAAAAAACATTCATTTGGTACACCCATGTTCAACAATTAGTCTTTGTCCTGGGCATGGTACATCCTGGTATAACTACCTGTTCCTTATCATATGAACCTATTTTTATTGTAACATCCACTGGCATGAGATAAAGCTCTAAATCCAAACTATTTCAGACTTGCACTTCTACCACTGGCACCTAAAAATCCTTTCAAAGGAAGGCAGCTATTCTTTCAGAAGTATTTGTGTGTCTATTCTTATTGATACACAAATTGAAGAATTTTAATGACACCAAATCAGTCCAGCCAACATTTTGTTAGAACTAACATCCACCATCCAGCAGTTCAGCTTCAAGAACTTTATGTAAAAGAAGATACAGTGGCTGCCACACAAACCTTCTGTTGGTCTTCATTCTGAGGCTCTCAATAACGATGCCTGGTACTAACTGGAACAATTTAGAACTGCAGCAGAAGTGTTATGTAATATCAGAAGAGTCCTAAGGTTTTTTTCAAAGTTCTCCCTGGATGCTTGCATGGGAATTCGTGAACTACATGCCTACAATGTTCACCAAATAAAGAAGTTTCTAAAGATAGCCTTTTCAACCTAAAAATAGTGCAGCAATAAAGAAGGCCATTTGAACAGGTTTAGTACTGGCTCACAGCTGTCACTAAGACCTAGCAAAATTAACATTGAAATTACTTTTACTAACTCCCCTATGGTCCCAATTGACAGACAATCGAAATGCATCACCACTGTCCATTTTCTTGTGTCTGGAAAGGTGAAAGTCAATGGAAGACAGCACCAACATAGGTTGAAAAAAGGTCTTCCTAATGTCAGTGACACAAAGTAATCGGGACACAATGATATAAAAAGGGTTCATTTAGCTATGCAAAAAACTTCTGGCTCAAGGGAGCCAATATATCCAAGTACAAAGCCAGCACTTTTGCCTATAAGATAAAGACACTGAAAGCTTATTCAAATTTTAAAAACCTCTACAATCATATTTTACAGTCCTCTATTTAGGGCATTTCAACAGTAATATTCCAGAATATATTCAATTATTTCAGGATCTGGAGGCAAGTCACTACCGTAAGGCTTATTCAGCTTAACACGGATAACCAGTAATTCTCTGAATTCTAGACAAAACCAGAAGAAATCAAATAACAAATTGTTAAATAAATATTCAAATACCTAACTTCTTGCTTGAATATTTAAGTTTCAGCAGGCTAGCTTTAGACAAAATGCCAAGCTGTTGCATTTTCATTTTTGCATATGCCAAATCCCTACTTGTACTTGTCTTTCACCTGAGATGATTTTTTTTCCCCCCTTAGGACAGAAAAACAACTGGGAAACAATATATAAAAATATCTTTTTAAGCTTATGTAGTTGGACTTCCAGCAGCCCTTTCAGTATTCACAGCTACATAAATTCTGATGTAAAAGCCTAGGTGCAGTATGCTATTCTCTGCACATTCCAATAATTCTCATGAGCCGCTTCAGCTGCATAACTAGAGAAAGTAGCTCAAATTTAATTCATTCTGGGAAGCAATGCAGAGATTCCTGGAGGATTGCAACAACAGTTGACAAAGCAATTTAACAAGAGCTGCAAGTTCTACGTTGCTTATTTCTCCCCATTTGCAGGGTTGAACACTGCACAAGTTAATTGCTATTGCATTAGAAAGAGTGTTTCACAAGATTTTCATAAAAGCTTTTATTTCTGAAATGAGATTACATAACTTTGTTCTCTAACTATTCACTGCAATTAAAAAATGGAAGGGTTCATGTGATACATTTTTCCTTGGCAAATTCAAAACATATTTTGAGAAGCATGTTAATAAAACCTTCAGCTTTAAAGATCCAATTTGTACAACAGATTTTGATGGTATTTTTCCTACCTATTAAATTGCATTCCAGTGAGTATGCTAGCTAAATTAGATACTTTACACATCCCTGAAAATTAAAAAAACCAAACACACTATAAACTTCAAAACTGAAATACTTACATCATTCACAACTCAGATAAATCATATCAAAAGATATTATACTGGGACAGCAATATTCACTCAAAAAAATGTAGTATTTTATCCATATGTATGAAATAATCCATACATGAAATAAAGACTGCAAGTGCAAAAAATAAAACCTATAAAAGGTGCTCAATGAAAATACCTTCGGATGTACTTGAAAACATTGAAACCTGTTCATCTCCTTCCTGCTATGCAATAAGGTCTCTTTGCAGTGGCATAAAAACTGCTAAAATTATTACTGTAAAACTAGTAATTTCGTTCACAACACATTAATTACGTGCTAAATTTAGCATTACTTCTTCTTAATTACACAAAGTGTTTCTGCAATACCTAACAACAAGCAGAAACAAAGGTGCTTCCTATCCAGCGTCTTTTGCAAGAAAAGGGAGGAGGCATAAAGGAGAGATCTCCAATCACAGTTTTAGTTTCTGTACAGGGCTAGTAAAAAAACCCCAGCTGAGTGGATCTCTGTAAAAAGAGAAACAACATTATATTTTATCAGACTGATCAAAGTCTAAAGCAAAGAACCTATAGGTTATCTCGCAGAACCCCAATTAAATTCAGATTCACTGTATGACACTTGTTTTATCTATTAGTGTTTATCAGTTACAGAACTGTTTGGTACTGACCTGGCAATGATTAATTTGCACAGCACAGATTTTACTCATGACACCCACACCATTCACAGGATTTACATTCTACCAGAAACTATGGAATAGCCTATGCTAAACCAAGTGCTAAAAATAAAGTCATTTGATACAGACTAAACCCACATGCTGCTCTCTAATATAAGGATACTACAAGCCAAAGCAGAAGCAGCTGCTTATACACTACTGTGGACAAAGGATTTCTTAGACAAATTCAAACCAATTTTAAGATCAAATCTCATTTCAAATAAATTTTCAGGTTTGCCTGCAGATCCTTTAAAATTATATGGATTGTCCTTTAATCTCCTCAAATTTGTGCGTATGAACATAAATAATAAATTTGGTCCTAGCTCAATGAACAGATAAGACATTCATGATATCCCAGGCACCTTTCCCAGTGCAGACAACAATTAAAGAAAACCACAAAATGCTCTGCAATACTGTTATAAGATGTTCTCTGCTAGCCAATCTAAGCACCTGCTTAAAAAAAAAAAAAAAATTTGGTGAAATAGTAGTTCACTGAGAATAGCCAAGAAAGCAGATTGGACAGTAGCACAGAACAGAAGTAACAGGAATCCCACTAAATCTACTTCTCAAATTCTAATAATTCTAAAAAAACCCCAAGCCCAAAACCTACCAACCAATCAACAACAACAACAACAAAACCCAAACGAAAAAACCAAATGAACAAAAAAACCCTCACAAAACAAAAAAGCACAAAAAACAAACACCCAGAACCCCAAATCCAAAGAGGTTTCAATAATGTAGATAAGCAGTTTTTCAGTCTAGGAAATGACAGCAATGGCAAGGGGTTTTTGTAAGCCTAGATTTTACCCCGAGAGAAATTAAAAAAAAAAGGAAAGAAGATATTAACATTATAAAACCATAATTGATTCTTTCCACAAAATTGCATCAATTTTAGAAATTAAATACTGAATTGAAATTCAAAGCTAATTCTTCAAAACTTGGTTTAACAATAATGTGCTAACAGAATAATCTAAATCATCTTCTAGGAGTTTCAAAACAATTATTTAGCAATTATATTTTTTTCTATAAATACTGTATTTCATTACATAAGAATAAAATAGCAGCATTAAACCTTAGAAAACACCTACATTATCTACAAGTGAATATTCTAAAGGTAAAAAGGCAAGGACTTTTGACTCCTTTCTACTTGGAACTTGTTTAACTCGAAAAAGTATTTCAATTGTCTTCTGGTACTTCCACTCAAAAATATTTTAAACAAAAAAAAAAATCAAGAAAAGAGCTGCAAATCTACCTTTAAATTGATGAATTTAATATCATTTTATACTTATTTTCTATTCACCCATGCATTTAAAACTGGGAAAAATCAAGAAACAAGTTCAAGCATATCTCCAATTCCTTTAACTATAGACAGTGTAAGGGTAGAGTCTGAGTGAAGAAGTGTCACATCTTTCTCAGTTGCATTTCATCAGCTCAGGTAGCACAGCTTCAGCTGCCAGGGCAAACAACAATGCTGCATTTGATATCCATTCCATTTTCCTTACTTTATTACACCTGACCATCTTTGGCATACATCTGATTATAAAAGCACTTACACAAAGACTTGTTTACATTCAACAGTCACTTTACAGGTCAACTTTATAGAAATTATTCACTGCATTACATCTCTCAGTACGCAGCCTGATCGCTTTGTTATGGCATAAATTCATTCCACTGACAGCGACTGATATTGTTTGTGCCACATCCCCAGTCATCCCTCCTGACCCATCCCTATGCCATCGATTCTGTTTGGGAAGTCAGGTGCTAAGCTTTATCCAGCTGAAAATAACTCTGCAAAAATAAAAAGTTTCTTGCTGGCCCAAAGAACCAACCCCAGACACAGCACAGCCAGATAAACACAACCACCACGGAGCACATAGCAAGAACAAATAGCTGAGCACCGGCGAAAAACCCTGATTTCCTGTTTTAGTCACAACACAGACTATCACTTGTTTTGCAGTAACTTAATCACTGCCAGCAGAAGGAGCAACAAACTTTGGAGCCAGTTTAACAAGCATCAAGATGTTATGCTAACACAAAGAATAGGCAAGTACACAGACCACACACAAGATACCCTTCCGAAAAAGGCTGACACCCTGAAAGAAAGGCAAAAAGATCTTTTCATTGCTTATGTGTAAGCAGCAGGCATACAAGTAAGAGATTATATTATTGCCTTTGGGAACATAAATCAAGCCCGTTTAATAACACTGAGACTTCACTGTACATGTCACACACCTGAAGAGTTTGTACGTGGTTACGTAGGGAGAGAGGACTGGTCAAGAAAGGAGTGGTGACACTTCTGTGATAATATTCATTACTCATTTGAAATACTAGCAACTGTAAAGAACACTTAACACTCCACAGACATTCTGCACCACATGAGCACGAAGTGGTAACTACCAGAGGCCACTAATGCACATTAAACAATACAGCACACACAGCTCCTTCTGCAACGAGCTGCTGTGGGAAGGAGAATGCCCTTTGGTCCCATCCATGTATGTTCCATGCTTCACCTTCCCAACTCCAAAGTTTGTATGGGATTTATAGGTGACAATGTCCTAACTCAAACAGCACGCTGCATTCACCACGAAGGAACTCCATGCATCCATACCTCAAAAGAGAATGGATGACAGAACTAGAAGTGATTACCTGTCCCGAGAAGCTCTGCTTTGGCAATCTGATAAAATAATATTACTCCAATATTATTTTAATATTACTATATCGTGCAAGAATAACAGGGAACCACACAAGACTTTTTAACAGCTGTCCCCAAAGCCACATTCGAAGAAGAAAACCACGTCACTTACAGAAATACCTCTACGTGAAGTGGAAAAGAGGGGAAGTTCACAGTAACAAATATAACAAAAGCTAGAAATGACAAAAGATAGCAGAATGAACACAGAAATAGTTGTATTGGTAGACTGTAAATATACTTAAAGCTCCTTTATTATCCTTACCGTAACAACCTTCGCAACAATGCTATCACTCACTTTAATGCAGTAACAGAGGCAGAAGATCTATAAATGCTGACAAATACTCTTATTTGAGTCATATGATTATTAGTCCTCAAATTAGAAATTAAAAGGACTTAGGAGCCCAAACCACCTTTTGTTCAAGAATTTTAAAATATAATTTGGGATGCTCTAGCATGCCCAGCATGCAGAAAAACCCTGACAATGCCCAGGCACTCCCTCCTTCACACTCCTGAAGGGACCCTTTCCCCCATTGCTGGAAAATGACCTGAGGTGGTACAGAATAACCGCCAGGCCTTGGCCATGCTTCTCCTGCCAGTTAAATTTTACTGCAAAATTTAACCCTGTCCTGGCCAGAACCAGGACAAGTCAATTAAAATAGAAGAAATAAGATTCCATCTGAGCATATCAAGTTGATAATTATTATTATGTAGTAAAAAGAAAAATACAATGCAACCAAATTCTTAGCATCACCTTCTTTTTCTGAGAACATCACCCTGAGTGATGGTGACTATGCTGAGGACCTAAGTTCCAGCACAGCACTGAACTTGCTTTCACAAGGTATTCTGATCAAGATACAGAATAATACAAGCTCAGTCTGATGTTATGTTTATTTTAAGCCCTGAAAAGACAGAGTCAAGAAATATTACAAAACTGGATGTGTTCACCGAGCTATTGCTAAGCTATTTACCATTATTACTAGTGACCTGGGAACAGATCAGGAATCATGAGTGATCTACTGCCCAGACAAATTTTTAAAAAGCCTAAGGAAATAGTAAATAAGACCAAAACCAGTGCTGACAAACCTATATGGACTGTTTGCTGAAATGAGCACAACCTAAAGATCCTAATTTGCAAATCACATTGGACTGTACCAAGACAAAGTCTACTTTACTTTCCCTATCTCATAAATATGAACTAATATTTTAAGCATCAAGTCTGAGGAATTCTGAAATGGAGCAGAACACTCAGTTGAACGTGCTCAATGAATTGTAGGATATAAATAAAGTGCTGTTAGGTAGGCAGCTAGACGTATATATTATCTGACTATACATCAGAGAGATTACCCTGTCAGAGACAGCAGGACTAATTAGCTAACTGGGCACCTAACAGGGTTGTGGTAGACTCTACATCCACTTTTTCTAAATGGAAAGTTTTCTTTGTGGCTATATCAAATTCCAATAGGGATTCATTCACACAAGTCCTAAGGATGGTCTTTTTCAGAAAAGATCAAATGATTACAAATGGTTCTTTCCTGGATTAAAATCTATTAATCATTCTTTTGCATTTCTTCTGCATGCTATTAGTAACTGGATAATCAACCTACTTAAACATTTTAAGAGCAGCAGCAATTAAAATCTGTTTAACCAAATGATAATATCTTTAAATGTCTATAGAATGCTAATGCATGCCCCACATGCCAAAACTGCCCATTCATTAAAGCCATCCCCAACACATGCTCCTGAGGATACAGCCAAATTTGCACCCCATGGAGGACCCCACGGTGCAGCCATGAAAGCCCAAGGGAGACTGTGACCCCATGGGAACCCCAAGCTGGAGCAGGCTTCTGGCAGGACCTGTGACCCCATGGAGAGAGGAGCCCAGGCTGGAGCAGGTTGGCTGGCAGGACTCGTGACCCTGGGGGAGACCCATGCTGGAGCAGGCTGTTCCTGAAGGACTGACCCCCAGGAAAAGACCCACACTGGAACAGTTTGTGAGGAACTGCAGCCTGAGAGAAGGACTCATGTTGGAGAAGCTTGTGGAGAGCCGTCTCCTGTGGGAGGAATTCCATACTGGAGCAGAGAAATAGTGTGAGGAGCAAAAAGCAGCTGAAATAAACGTGTGAGGAACTGACTGCAACCCCCATTCCTTGTCACCCTGTGCCACTCAGGGGGCGAAGGTAAGAGAAAAATCAGGAGTGAAGTTGAGCCTGTGAAAAAGGGAAGGATTGGTCAAAGGCATTTTAAGATTTGGGTTTATTTCTCACTACCCTACTCTGATTTGATTGGCAATAAGTTAAATTAATTTCCCTGAATCGAGTATGTTTTGCCCATGATCATAACTGGGGTGGGATCTTTCCCTGTCCTTATCTCAACTTGTGAGTCTTTTGTCACAGTTTCTCTGCCCTGTCCCCTTGAGGAGAGTGACAGAGTTGCTTGGTGGGCACCTGGCATCCAACCATGGTCATCTCACCACAGGCCATCAATGACACAGTAACAGAATAAAACCTTTTTTCACTTAACTTTCCATGTAGGACTCTGTTTGTTTAAGACAGCATGGAAGTGTGCTTTGGGAAGTGGCACCGTGAATCAAAAGTTATTGGCTGATCATACTTTATCCATATGTGCTGGTTGTCACTACTTTCAGTGGCACCAGCTTTCAAAAATGACAAAAACCTCAACTCTCAGAGCCCTAAAATAACAATCAGTGAGATGGCAATACTCCCAGGTGTGGGTGTAACAGGTTCTAAGATTTTAATTGCCCAAAAGAGGAAGAGCTAACCACTCAATTTATTTCTCTCTGTATCTGAATGACACTAGACTGACAGCATTCTTTATATGAAGCTCTCTAACACGCAAAATGTTAAAGAAACGGTTACTCAGTTTCTCCCAGGTAAAACAGCGTGTTCCCATTTTGGAATGGAACCATAACCTCACTCAACACAGCAAGAAATTAGGAACAACTTCCTTCAAATGAATTCCCTCTAGAGCTTAAAGCAAGCTGTTCAGCAGCTCCTACCAGTTAAGCACAATTCTATGTTGACCAGATATCAGATGACTTTGAGTGGTTAGATTATTTCAGGTAAAAGAAAAAAATCAGAGTTTTGAAGCTTTTATCTCCAACTATTAAGGGACAGAGAGAACCTGAAGACTTTGGAAGAAATGTTTTTAAGAATATTATTCAAGGACTGTGGAAGTAAGCATGCCTACAAGCTGATGTCGTACACATGTGGTTCCATTAAATACACAGAGTTCATTTAACAGATCTGTACCTGTTTATTACCCGTTTATCATTTCTCCCAAAAAGAAAGCAGCATTGTTCCACTCAGCAGGGAGGTAGGTATCTGTCAAATTGCCAAGAAAGTCTCAATTAAGAGAGAGGATGAGAGGCATAAGTCAAACCAAAACCACGTCCCGTTTGTCCTATGACTCACTGCAGATTATTTATTGAAATCTCTACTTCACATTGCCCCTTTTAAAAAGGGCACATTAAGTGTATTTACCCTGCACCTTTTATTTCAGCTATTAAGTCAGAAATTAGAAAAAAATCCAGCTCATAACATTCTTTGTCATATCATTTTAAAATTAATCAAGTATGACTGTGCATCTGCTATTGAGAACAAAAAAAAAAAAATTCTTATTTCAATATTTAGCTGCTATTACTATGCCAGGTAAGAAGCTCTGTGCAAGTTGGTTTTGTAACCCAAAACCCTGGATGTGAGACACCAGGTACAAAAACGTTGCTAGCCCTTTTAGAGCCCAGTGAACATACACAATTTGTTGCCACAATCACCAGGTAGCAATACATTAGCTTGGTATGTGGGAGAGATTAATGTACAATCATACGTGAAAGTCAGGTTTGAGCCCTATTTGTGCTACTCCTGCACAAAGACACAACAAAATAAGGCAGAAAGAATATCACACTTCTGCACCAAGAGACTTCACGATGAACAAGACAGTAACACCAAGGTCAGCCAGTTTTAGTAGTCACAAACAACTTAGTACTTTATATCAAAAGCTAAGAGCTGGCAAGTACATCAGGATTCTGTGAAACATTAATCACAACAGGCATAAGAAGATACTTAGAACATACTTGTGAACTCCTCTGAGTTCGCAGTGTCACCTTAAGTCTGAGTGGCACCCATTTTCAGGGCATATGCTATGTTACATCTACAAGTTTATGTCAAAAGATTACATAAAATCCAGCCTTTTTGGTTTCAGTAAAACTCTTTCAAAGAAATATTTAATAATGCTACACAGAGTTCTCATTCTCACCATTTCTGCTGTTATACTGCAGTCTGGTTTGTCATTCACTGCTCTAGGGTATGGATTAAAAGGCAAAGAAGGTTGTTTAAAATGTTTGGTCTATAGATGCCATGGAATTAATTCTTAAAGCAGAGTCCTACAGAAGCAAAAAGGGTTAACAATATGCACTGGCCCAAAGCCAAACAGTTCAAGATACAGCTTTCCAATACTATCAAAATGTTTACAACACCTTGTGTAAGCCAGAACAGTTTTTAAATATTTGCATATTCTAAGAATTTGAACCAAACCACCTCACTTAAAGCCCGAGAGATATTTTCTTTTTGCCTTGGAGCTCATTACTGTGCAGTGTTACAATAGCCAGGTTAGTTCTACCCCTATTTACTAATTAGGGCTGGGAACCTCCTCAAATATTGACACATCCTGTCCACCAAGATCCACAGGACTCTAAGCAAGTGCACCAGTGGCTCAAGCAGAATCCCTCATGCTCCAAGGAGCACTCATCAAGGCAGATTCTAGACCAACATCATTAGAGAAATATGGATTATTCCCTTCCCCTAAGCAAGGCACCTTAAAGGGTAACACATAAAAGAACAACATTCAAGCCTCATGACAAAGAGGACTATGGAGACTGCAAACCACCCCCAGAATACAGCAGCTGTTTTACTGTCAACTCCAGGTCATTCTTCTCCACCCCAGTGAGCCAACCAGCCAGGTAACATTTGCATTAAATACAGCATTCTATTCAATCTCAGAATACTTAGCTTGCTTTATCTCAGCACAGTTACATCACTGTTTTATTTCCTACTTCTTCCTTTTCATCTCCTGGGAATAATTCATCGTTACATTAAGTCAAAAATCAGAAACTGGGTTTAGCTGAAAGGAAGAGTGACACCTCTTGAAGTTCTGGGGATTATTGACAGAGGTAGAATTAAATCCCGTGTTACAAAGAAGTTGTTAATCTCACAGACTAGTCTTAAATTCAAGCATTAGACACTTCATTCCAGGTCTCAGGCAACAAGAAAAGTCATTAAATCCTAGTATTTTTTAAAAAAGCAGAGATTCCAAGAACCAAAAAGGCACTCATGTATTACTTTATATGGATGTTTAAAAAAATATATTTAAAAAACCCAACAACAGCAACAAAAACCCCAACAACAACAAAAAACCCCACCAAAACAAAACCCACCTTCAATCTGCATCTACTGTTCTCCTGCCTTATTTTAAGAGAAGATGCAGTTTTTCCAGGAGCTGCTGCACTAAGAAAACCAGGCACCAACTCAGAAACAGAAAGCTACCTTTTAGCTACTCCGTATTACCACACAGATTTGTACAAGCACAGGCAACTTGTGACGAGCAGCACTGCTAAGCATTTCACCCAATTCCTGCAATAAGCACAGAATTTTCTTGGCCTGCATTTCTAGGCTACCCATTCAATCCACAGTCACCTTCAGGCTGATTTTAACCACAGTCAGGGAAGCACAGAACTGACATATGGACATCTTTAAGCACGTAGCTCACTCAGCTCTAGAGCAGGAAAAGGTGCCCATATGCTCCACAGACAGACCATGAGAACAAAACTTCTCATGCCTGACACTAAATTGTCCAAACGTGTCACCTGGTAAAAACAACAGGTTCACTGATTTTCAGACCAACATTCAAGTGGCTCATCACAAGAAAAGAAAGCAGACATCTACCCACGAGAAAAATAAATCATCTAGGTATCTTCTGAAGGCACTGTCTAAAAACATTCATAGATCACAACGATCTAGACCACAGCCAAAAAGCCATTTTATTATGATGGTATTTCAAAGGCATAAAAACCAAAAATTTGATCCAGATTTGTGAACTACTTCCCAAAGGGAGTTTGGAGCACTTGAGCACAGAAGAGCCAAGGCAAGGTGGTACCTGCACACCTCTCCTGCTCACCACACTGAAGCTGTGGTGTACCAGAGATCAGGGATCTCTAAAATGATGCTGCACTATGCTAAACAGACATGCTCCTTAGGCTAATATGTGCTCCTGCTTCAGCTGATTCAGTCATAATTGGCAGAATATAACTACTATCTTTGAAGGCAAATTGCAAGTTTGACAAAACAATTTCAGGCAGGTACAGGTATAAAACAGCCAGCACATTAGCCCTTGGTGCTAATAACCTTAATAGTAAAGAATGCAATTAACAGGTTTTGACCACCTGAAACGCAGCTGGAAAACTCTTTTAGTAACTGCTCACCTTTAAGAAGAAATAAAAGTCCTAATGTCATGTGCACCCACCCTGCCCAAGAAAGCAACAAAGTGGTGCTTTTCCACTGGTCTCATCACAGACATATGAGAATGATCCTTTTGTTGCACTAAAACCAGAATGAAAACTCAGTTGCTTACATAATGCAGCCTTCGCTATGGCTATTATAATAATGCACTACTATTGTTTTAACTTTTAAAAGCAGGGGAAAGGTTTTTGGCTTTAAAGAAGAGCTGAACAGATGCTGCCATTAAATCCAAATCAGCAGAAAGGAATCCCTCACCCACTCCCCAAAAGCAAGAGAAAACAGTCTCATGGCAGCCTTTTAAGCAGGAGGTCATGGAGCACAACAGAAACAAAAGTGCCTAGCACGTCCAAGGCTCATTTCTTACCCCAGTCTGGGTCAAATGATCAAACTTACACGAACAGGTACAGGAAACGTGAGCAGTGGTGTACTAGTTTTAAATTATCCTAGCTAATCTACGATTTTAATCAAGTAATCCAAGCGTTTAAAACTGCAAGACTGCATTTAGTTTTCAAACTGTTCAGTTTACAAAGGACAGCGTATGTCACTTGCGTCTTTCTGGCTTCCTTTACTGCTCAGGGAAAAGGATGACGGCTCAGAAGACTGAATCTATCAGCTTCTGAGTCACTGCAAGCAGAGCCAGCTGAGAAAGACAGATACAGCAAGCCAGGCAGACACTGTACACAGCCTGTTCTTCCCTACCCAGGTAGCCTCAATGCACATAAAGAGATGTCTGTCTCTCACACAGACGTTTCGGTCTGGGACATGAGGAGATTCTTTCCACGGGCCAAAAAAGGGAAAGTCAAGATAGAAGGTGGCAACGGTAAGACCAAGGAGCCTGACTGAGCTGGGTCATGGCCGGCACTCAGGAGTCCCTGAGCTGTTTAAAACCTCACTCTCCCCCGTAGAAACACCTCCTCCCACCAAATCAGCATCGTTACCTGCCATCAGCCGGGGCGCCGGGATTTCAAAATCCCGGGAGGAAAAACCCAGCTGCTCAAGTTTAGGACTCCATCCTCGTCTTCTTTTCCTCCGCTCCTCAAACCAAAGCCGTCACCACCGCCGAGTGGGTCACTAAACTTCCCCGAGCAGGGAGCTCTCCCCTCCTACAGGAACCGAGCCAGTGTCGTCATCCCTCGCAAGCCCCAGCCCTGCCCTTCCC
>VWZW01002468.1:30279-55145 GCA_013397115.1 Edolisoma coerulescens
CGGCCCCGGCCCCGGCTCAGCCCGGGGGGCTCCGATCGCCCCCTGCCCGAGCTCACCCCGGGGGGCTCCGATCGGCCCCGGCTCACCCCGGGGGACTCCGATCGCCCCCGGCCCCGGCTCACCCTGGGGGCTCCGGCCACCGCGGGGGCAGTGGCTGCCCGGCCCGCCCGGCCGCAGCGTCAGCCAGGTATACGAGTGTAGGAAACCGTGACAGGAGCACTGCGGAACGTGGCAGGGCGCGGCGGGAATAACACCGCGTCCGTGTCCCGTTTCCACTGCGGGGCACCGTGAATAAGCAGATGTCGTTTCCCGAAGCGCAATGTGAGCGAGTTGACAGATCCCGGGAAGCGTCGGGGACTTTTCCGCGCCCGGCAGCGGTGCAGGCGCCGATCCCGCTCCGCACAGCGCGGTGCGCTCCGCCGGCACTGCGGCACGGGGAGCGCCCGCTCGGGGCTGGGCTGGGCTGGGCTGGGCTGGCGGCTGCCCCGGGCACGGGCTCAAGGACAGGGCCACCTCTGACAGGGCACTGCTGCTTTGGTTACACTGCTGCCCGCGGAGCTACGCGGTTCTCGCCCAGGATCAGAACTGTTACTCCCGCCTTCGCCTATCTTTCGGGTTTATTTGTTTTAGACAGAGGACTGTTTCAAGTTCCAAGCAGCAGCCACCACGGTGACCTTCTTTCGTCCCCTCAGCCTCTGCCTTCTCCGCCACTAGTTTCTGCATTTCCCTCCCATCTGCCCTTCTCATCACTGCTGTGCCTCCAGCGTTGTCCCCGGGGACAGCCTGGTTTGAGGACAGCAAGAGCTCGGGATCACTGGCTAGGGCTGCAAAACAGTCCTAAGAGTACTTTCCTCTTGGCCACGTTTCTTATGCAAGCCCGCATATAATCAGATAGACGCCAAGTCTTCCTGTACTCTTTCACTCAGTCTGTGACTCATTAACTTAAAACTTAAGTTCACTTAGGTTAGTTCAGTAGGATTGTAAGACCATAGCACTGGGATAAAATATATCTTCTGAATGTCCTTGACAAATGGATTTGAATTAATTGCTATCAACATTACTGTGAAATTTGGTCAGGTTGCTAAGCTTCCTGAGATTGAACATGATTTCTCCCTTCCCTACTCTCGTTTTCTTCACTCTCCTGTGTTGAAAGTTAACAGTTCATGAGAAGAGAAATCTTGTAATTTATTCTGTCATACACTTCTGACCAGAGCTGCACTTCAGTTTTCTTCAGTCTCTCTCATTAAAAGTGAGCTCAAGCTTTCTTTACAGGACACTACAAGGGACATACAGAATCATAAATACAGCTCTTTCTGTAAGGAATTAAGCTTCCGTTTTGCCTGAGCATTGTCAAAGCTGGAAATTCTCTGTGCCAGAACACTTAGACTTTCTTCAACCTAACATCAAAACAGTCATTCACCTCTTTGTTTGGTCAAATAATGCTCAAACTTGTTCAAAGATGGAAGAAACAGAACAGGAATTCAGCATAAATCATAGCGCTCCCGGGTAGAACAGAGTTCACACTGCGATGAAAGGGAATTCCAGCTTGGCAGAGGACAGAACTTGCAGCCTGGGGTGGACTGACACAGAAAATCCCCAACTACTTCACACAGAGTTTATTGAATGCCACCACCTTGTGCCCCAAAATCAGTGTGCACAAACCCAAGTGCTGATTGCATCTGCGCTACTGCCTGTGAAAAGCAAGGGCCACGTTCTTATCTTAGGCCAGTTTGGGGACAATTAATGTAAAAGGACCAAGAAATGTATCTTCAGGTCCTGAGTCTGGTGGCACAAACTATCAGACAATCTTTTAACAATTAAGAAAATATTCTTCAAATCAGCTATTCCCATGCATTGACTTTGGTAGGCTGATGTACTGCTTATACATTTTATATATATGTATTTATATATATACCATATAATTATATATATTACATTATCATATGTGCATGGAAATTGTATACAATTTATTACTCCATTTACATATATTTTACTGTATTTCCATCTATACACTTACTATATATATATATATAAAATATATAACATATACACACACACATATATAGGTACAATAAATTTAGCCCTTGTGACATAGTGTAAAGGCAGTGTGTTATTTCGGGAGGCATCTTCATACGGAATTTGAACTGGTTCTGGCTTCCAAGGGAATGGAGATTGATCAGAAATGAGGAATTCACACAACATTTTTATACAAACAACTCGACTCAGATTTTAGTACTACTTGAGAAATAACAATTGTGTTTTCCAGTGTTTCACTTAAACATCTTTACAATTCAACTAGCATCTTTTTAACTGCTATGAAACATTTATAAATGCTATGAAATTATAATTTTGGAGATAAAAAAGTAAAGGCAGGACTATTAGTTGGAAAAAAGAAAGCTTACCAAAAGGCAATTTTTATGAACATCTTAATTTAATATTTGGAGGTTTCTCAAAGTTTCTCCCTAATTCTCTTTAGGGAATAGTATTTTCAAGCTGCTGAATATTCTGTTCTGCTTGCAAGATGTTCTCTATCCTTTTGACACTTAAATAAAAAATGCCTGGACACCTTTGGAAGCCAATAAGACAATAACTGTTATCCGAGTTTTAAAAACACATTTTTAACTGCCAAGTTTTTCCCCAATGCAAGTGTAGAATTTGAAACAATTTGGAAGCAACATTATTAGAGTCACCTTTGTGTACTTTTGGAATCAACACTATTGCCCTTCCTGTGAAGAAAGCAGAATTTGTCTGCACTGACTGGAGTTAAAACACATGCAGGTACAGTAATTTGACTTCATTACTTACAGTAACAGAGTTTAATGTATGTATAAATATATACAGGGCTTGAGGCTACATGCACTGTATAAATACACATATGCACTCGAAAAACTGCTTGGGGAAATATACCTCAGTGGTTAATAAAGTACTATTTCTTTCAATTTAGAAAATGTATATTAGCTTTATGTATATACAAAGATTTTCTTGTAGTGAATTAAAAGAGATTAGTGGTCCAATTATAGCTATCATCAGTGATGCAAGATCCCAGCATGATGACACTATTATGATGCCATAAATAATTTACTTATGTAGAGAATCACGCTTTACCATATTAATAATTTTGATTTTAGTATTTTGATGTTTTTTTCCTAAGTATTAAAAAGCAGTCGTTCTCTGCACATTTTCAGTGATATTAAAAATGTGACATCCAGTGAAAGATTACCTTAATCTTTTTGCTTAGAAGAACAGCTGACAGTCTATCCAGCCCCACTGGTGAGCATTTGATTCAGACTGTTAGGAACAGGACAGGAAGTTTGTGGGGAAAAAAAAAAATCCTCTCATTTTAGATAAGTATCCCACGGTTATTTTTACTTTTAACGCAATCTATTTTTAAATACGCTTCTTGTTTCTTCTGCTGTCCTCAGAAATTCCATGTGTCCTTTTAGGCACTACTACTTTCTCTGTAAAGAAATTCCATCTTGTGCCTTCACTCAGAACAAATTCTGTGTTTCTTGACTGCTGCCATAACGTTTCAGCATTCTCTTCAAACTCCTCTCGTGCTAAGAAACTCCATGTGTTATACCTTTGTTCACACTTTAAATGTAAGTTTAAAGCCTGAACCATATTTTGATTGCAAATGTAAGGCAGTTAGTGACTATATATGCCAACCAATGATGAAGAATTTCAGATTATTAAATTAAATTCCGCTCAGATCAATCAATTTCACTGTTTCACTGCCCAACTTTCACCGGGAAAGAACCTTTCAAATAAAAGCCATGTTCTTGTCTGAAATATTTTTGTTGTCTCCTCATTTTTCACATTACTGTTTTTAATTACAGTTTCATACTGTCCAAACTTTTCTATTTTACACAAGTTGCCTATGACTACCTCAGATGTGAATGATTTGCTTTTAATAGATATGAAACTGGAGAATAATTAAGGCACAGAAGACTTTCTGTCAATAGTAAAGGTATCTATGTCATCATCATAACTGGGAAAGTTCAAGTATGGAGAGCTTGCCTAGGCTTTGATGGCAACTTAAAAAAGCTGGAAAAACAGAGCCTAGCACACACAACTTCCTACAATTCAGTTTAAAACAACCAGTTTTTCCAAGATATTCATTCATGTTCCTATTTCCTCTTAATAATTGGATTTTTAACAAAATCATGGCTAAAGTCAGCTTTTCCCAGCTATCTACATTTGTTTTCTGCAGAGAAGACAGGAATAAAGTTTCTGTTTGGTTGTTTGGTTTTTTTCAAGAAGCCCTGCAGTTCAGCATAAACAGATACCTCTGCACCACAGGGCACAGAGCCCTTCCCACTGACCCAAAAGCAGGAGTGAACTCTTGTCATAAAGCAGGCACAGAATGTCAGTTCCCTTCTGTAATTTCCATCCAAGTCAACTGAACAGCAACTACTTGAGAAACAGCACCAGTTTACAGAGACAGAGTAAAGCCCTTCCTTTACTACAGATAAATGAGCTCTGCCTGACATGTTCTGCTGATGAAATGCAGCTATATATCTTCTGTGAAATGTCTATTGTTTTGTTGAGTTTAGAGCAGGAAGTGAATCAGGAGACAGGGACATTTTAGGCAGAAGTCCTATTGTAAAGCCAACAGTAATGAAGTAGCTTTAGGAATAATACTGTTTCTTTTATACTAATTAAGTTCCTCAAGCCATGTACAGAAGCTATTCTCTGGGAATCCTATTAATTCCTTCCATGTCAAAGAATTAATAGGGAGAAAGGTTAGTGCCCAGGAAGCAAGCCCCACTATTCAACTCTAACAATAAACTCCTTCTACACTGATGCCATTATAACAATTCCTGTTGCTGTTTAGAGCTTGTCCATTTAATTCTTCATACAATACTGTCCTTATGCCAGGGAGCACTGGAGCCTATGAAGAACAGCATTTTAGGACTGAGACACACATTTGTATCAGCTCTTCCTGGCAAGTTATTATACTAGCCAAAGTCAGAACTTTTGAGAACTGTTATTTCCGATTTATTTTGCTCCCCTGAAAGCCAAAACAGTTTCTTTGTTAGACACATTTGGAGGATGATTGGCCCAAGGCCACAGTTAGCTACTCAGAACTAAGAGCTTGTCTGCTTGCAGTCACTCAGATTTAAGCCCTCTCAATCAGAGGTAAAACAGGCTTTAACCTTTTGGAGAATTAGACTCCAGCAAAAAGAGATACCTTACCTCTGAATGAGAGCATCCAGATGAGGTTTGTCATCTTTTATTATACGTGTCAGCATCACTCCTGTAGTCAATTCCCCTTCACTCCTGCAGCAGACACCTGCCTCGAGTGGGCTACACATCTCCCTCATCACCTCAGTTCCAGCTGATAGCAGAGCATGCCCCAGGCTCCTACCAGCCTGGGCACCACTTAGTACCATTAGTTCTGTCCTATTACAGCAAGAGATTTAGTTAAAGATGCACAAGTGAAAAGTTGAAGGTTTTATCTCTGAGCAAGCACTTGAAGTTTCCCTTCCCAGTTTCTCTTCCTCCTAACTCGATTTTCACCTTTACCTTTCACGACCAGCTACAAACCAGCATCTCACAGCGTGATATCCACACACCACCCTCTTCCTCCTCCCACAGAACTATTAGCTGTGACTGCTTTAGTTTCCTTGGCACCCTCCAAGTCTGCAGGAAAGCTGCTTTATGCACACTCATTCCAGCTAACACAAACTTTCCTTCTTCAAATTCCCTCAGAGAATTTTTCAACGAGTCTTAAAAACAGACATTATGTAGCAACAGAGCTTCCTAATTTTGAGTTTCTCAAGAACATTTCACTGACGTACACGAGATCTCAAGTTCTGCAGAGAAAAGGAAGAATTGCTGCTCGCTTACAGATTTTTTTCCTGGGGTTTGTGTTGTGGTTTTAAGCCCAGCTGGAGATGAAATACCACCCAGCTGCTCGCTTAGCTCCCTCTCTTCCCCTCCCCACACTGGTGGAATGGGGAGGAGAATTGAAGGAGAACTTGTATGTTGAGATAAGAATAGTTTAATAATTGGAAGTAAAATAAAATGCAGTAATAATGGATAATAATAACAACAACAATAATAATAATAGTAATAATAGTAATAGTAATAATAATAATAACAACAACAACAACAACAGGGAAAAAAATCACAAGTGATGCACAATACCACTGCTCACCACCTGCAGACCCCCCTTCCCAAACCCCAACCCTGCTGACTAACTCCCCCAGTTCACAGACTGGCCATGACATTCCATGGTGTGGGACATCCTGGCCAGTTCAGGTCACCTGTCCCAGCTGTGCTCCTTCTCTGTTCCTTTTGTGCACCTCCTGGCAGAGCATGAGACAAGACAAAAAAACAGTCCTGGACTTAGGATAAACATGACTTAGCAAAAACTCAAAACATCACTGTGTTATCAACACCATTCTCATTCTAAATCCAAAACACAGCACTGCAACAGCTACTGAGAAAAAATTAACTCTATTCCAGTTGAAACCAGGACAGTTTAGTACTGATAGTCAGAAAACCAATCTTAGTGTATTAGAATTCCATATTATTTCAGTATTTCAGGTCCTTAAAACTCCCTTTACATATATAGATTTTTTATATATTAGAAGTGAAAATATAATTAGGCCTTCAAACTTCAACCTCTGCAAAAAGCCTGTCAAGAAAATGAAGTGAGGAGAAAGCACTCTGATGTATATAATCACTAGACTATTGTTTTTAAAAACAAAATGGAATGGTATCAGAAAGAGAGGGTCACTGCATTGAATTCTTGCTCTTGAAAGAGAACACTGCATGACTAAATTCATGTTTGGGTCAGCAAGATAAATTACTAGCAATGCATTGGTTGGAGATATAACTCTAAAATGTGATATCAACATTTGAAACCTTAATTCCAGCTCTGAGATTATGTACTACATAGTCAAAGATTCCTGTCAGGTTTTTTTTTTTTCCTTTTTTCCCCCCACTTAGTAACATTTTAATGCTTTTGAGGTAGTAATGATAATTTACTAGATATTTTACAAAGATGTTTCATCCTCAAGGGTTTGAAATATGCTTTCTCAATACTACACTGGGCCAGGGAGAATGATTTCCATGTTTAGAATTGATAGGTCTGCTACAAAAACATTTTCCATATAAAATACTTCTTTAAAAATACTTTATTTTATTTAGTGTATCTGCTATACACTGGGACACAAATCTTTGAAAGCAACAGCAAGATTTCCAGTCCTGACTTCTGAAATATTAAATACTGAGGATGCAAATGAGCTGACCCTTTCCAAGCCAGTAGAAACCCCCTAACCAATTAAATAAGAATATTCAGTATTAGTAATATTACAGGTAGTTCTATTACTATTTTGTGTTGTTAATGTCTGTGCTCTGGAGGCCCTGATTCAACTCACTGCCTACCTGTAATAACATCAGAGGCAACACAGAGTACCACCAACAAACTAGTTTGGAAAAAGATTATTTAGATGCTGTTATCACTACTGGGTCATTGTGGAACTACAGCTAAAAGTATCCCCTGCATTCAGTCTCCAAAGCCTTCCACAGCAATAAATCCTAATAACCCAGACCTGGTTTTGCTGTCATGTTAAGCCTTCCCAAAAAGGAGTGCTACTGTTGCAATAGAAGAATACCACAACAACACATCCTCTGTCCCAGGCACCACAGAAATTGATCACAAGCAGTGAGAGAAAGCTTCATTTTCCTTCTATCAGAGCATCCTTGTTATGTTACCTGTCTGTTAAAAGTATAATCATACTACAAAATACTATTTACTACAGGCCCACAGTCCCTAGGGCTGTTGGTACTTCCCACTTTATCCCTACCAGGCAGTTGGGGGTAAAACCAGAAACATCTGCCCACTAAACGTGATGTAATTAAAACAACACTACTGATGATCAACACATCTGACTACACATCTACTTAAGAGCAGCTTGCCTGTTAAGGCTCAAATATACAAGCAAGACTCACAGTTAGGAACTGAGAAAAACCAAAACAACCTCCCACCACCAAACCCCAAACAAAAAAACCCAAACAGAAAACCCCAACCCCAAATGTGAGACCTGGAATTTAGGGGAGCTTTACCATCCTGCAGTGATCATCTTGCCTTTGCCTTATTTATTTCAAGAGTCAGCTAGAATATGCTTGTGTAGAGGCCAGTGAGAAGATTCAAGTCTGATGAAGAGAGAATCAGTTAGATTTTATTTTAATGGAATATACAAGATTAATGAAGATTAAGGAGGGACTCAGTCTACACATTCCATTCTTTACTGCAAGGATAAACCCCAGATGCTGTGGAAGGATATTGGTCAGCCCAGCCCACATCTGCCCTCCCTCCCCAACACAAGCTGCTCTTGCCAGACTGTTCAACTGTGCCAAAGACCATGGTTTGCTGCCCTCTTCCAGGAGGACCTTCCAAAGCAGGCAAAGTGGTGCAGTTGCAGATGGTCTGGTTTACGTGTTCAAGAAACTAAAAACTTTTGGGAGAGTTTACCTTTACTAAGAAAAAAAAAAAANAAAAAAAAAAAAAAAAAAAAGAAAAGGAGGCAGGGAAAAGGAGAATAAAAACAACCAGTGCACGTTATCATTTATAAATGACCACCCAATATCTGGTGGAAAGTCAAGTGGAAGCAACAGCCAATCACAGACCCCACTAGTTTATTTATATGCTGTGCTGTTAGAAGACTGAAACACCCACTTCTATGGTAATTAATTGTCACAACTATTGTTATCATAGCCACCAGATGTAGCTTGCCATGTGCAACAATATTTTTGTTAAATAAAATATACAAAAATATACAGATATTTGACTTATATACATGCATAAATACACTGAGAGGTTCTGCTGCAAATAAAGATTTATCATCAGCTTCAAGCAATGAGATTTATCACAGTATCTGGTTGCTCTGTCTGTTTTCCACAGACATGCACTATCTCAGAATAAAAATTAATGGCTAGTGAAATAGTCCACCAATATACCATTGAAACACCCCCTCAGCTCATCAAACTTCCCACCTTTAAAGAGTTAGCAGCTCAGAACACTTAAAGGAAATAAAAACCCCAAACCCTCAGCATATGAAGACTTGCTTTTCAACTTGTTAATACTGGTTATAAATCAATAGCTGCATCAACTGGCAACAGCCTCAAGTACATGTACTGCTAATTTTTTCTAGTTGCTCTTCTTTTACTACAAGAGTCTGAACCATCACTGTGAAAATATTTAATACTTACCACCATCACCCTTCTACAGAATCCACAGCTCATTTATTATAGGCAGGAAGGGATAGGCTACTAGAGGAAATAAATACTATCCAGAACAGCATGGAGTTTCTCTCAGAATGCGTATTTTGAGTTGTCACCTTTATAAAGAAAGTTCTTAATCATTATTGAGAACTAGTTTATATAAATGATATAAACATAACTGTGTATCCATCCACACTCCCTATGTATTGTTGTAATAATAATCAGGGCAGTTTATGTCTAGTGCAGTTCCTGGGTTTTGAGTGTTTGTTTCACTTTTCAAAGGCTGTATTGTCTTCTTCAGTATTTCCTACATGCAAGGTAGCAAAACATAGGAATCTGTTCTAAAACACCAAGTTATTCTTGATGTGTTCCTACCAAGAGTGCAGCTATTTTTTATGTCATCACTTCCAGGTGGTCAATACAGGCTTTCCTGAATCTCTTGCACGGCTTCCTTTGACCCCCGTGGACTGCCCAGGACGACTCCGCAGGTCACGATCAGTCCCGTCGCTCTGCGCCATCTCTTCATCGTATCTGGAGATAAGAAAACCCCTTCAGTGCCTTGTCCTGCTACACAAACAGCAGTGGCTCCTGTATATTCTAGTTCTACATTCTGTTCTGCTTACTGTCTAGAACTGGAGCTCAATACAAGTTGTTCTACGCACAGCTTTAGGCAGGCATAGCATGACATGCAGCTATGATTCTGTGCACCCATCATTTTACAATACAGATCATCTGAAATATCTTCAGCCCGTTTGAAAGAAACAAGTCATCTGGCAGCTTCAGTTAAACTCCTGAGTTTGTGAAATTTTGTGCTTGTGAAATTCCCCAAGTACTTCTGCAGGTCTGTGGTTAAGCAGAACATCAGACTGCTGCCAGTTTAAATAACTCCTGAGCTATTGCTTCAAAGGGAGGATTGTTAGCTGCAGTGCTAAAACTCCACTGTTGCATCAGAGTGAGAAGGGAAAGAATGAGGTGAACTAAACAGCCACGTGATCAAACAAAATGCATTTGATGACACGTATTTGGCAATGCTTAACCACAGTGATGAGTAGTTCTGTAAATATCTAAATCCATTATAGCCTCAGATAACCTCAGCATATACTGACTTTTCAGCTGCTATGCAAATTGCAAGGAGAATTTGGCTACAGATAGGTAATTGTAATTAACAAAAGATAATGCTAAAATATTTAGTAGAAAAATCATAATATGTACTTAGTTATACTGCTTTACAGGTATTCACAGCTGCCATGTATGTAACATTAAAACTTAAATCCTAATTCAAACCACTTATATTTAACTGCTTTTACTAGTATAGAGAAAAAGTATTTAAGATGAGTATGAACTAGAGGATCAGCTGTGTACATAAAGTGCATTCCTGACATACTGAGCAATTGCACCACTAGTGCTAGAGAACCTACCCAAACATTTTCTCAAACAAGATGAGAAACTGTGTCAGCAATATGGTATTTAAATCAGTGCTCTTCTGCATAAAACCAATCAATCCTAGATAAATCTTGCAGACACTCCAATATAAAAATCTCAGTTTCCTTCATTTCTCTCCTTATAATACAGATCGAGGAATTTAAAAAATATCTGACAATTTTATTATTTATTAGTACATTCGTGAATTACAGGGTTCAAGAGGTGTTATTTCTATGAACTGAGAGAAAATTTGCATCAAATAACTTTTAAACCAGAACCAACTATTTTATCTGTTTAAGTACCATCTATGTATTACCCTCAATACAAGTTCTGCACCTGTAGAACACAAACATTCTCTTTGCTTCTGTTCCTCAATTCTAGCTGCTGGAAGCTCAGAAGGTGCAAGCAGGGGCTTATCAGACAACATTCTCTCTGGACATGAGGCAAGGGAACTCTGCTTTAATGCACTCCCACCTCCAATGCAGCTCCAAAGAAATGAAGTGGTACTTTGTGCCCTTTTCACATCAGAATCAAGTTCATCTTATCTTTTTGGTCTACATTACACATCAAAAAAAAAAAAGTGAGGTAACAGAAAAACATCTGCCTTTACATAAAACATTGATAAAACTTACAAGACTTCATAATTGCCCAGAACCTCTTTTGGTGGAGATTTATTCCATTTGCAGTCGGGGATTTCCCCATTAGGCACAGCAATGTTAAGCGTGTCATTAATAAGATTATACTTCAAGATGCGATCATTAGCGGTGCTGGAAGTAAGAGAAGGGGAAGCATTAACCTACAAAAGGAAAAAACAGCATCAGTTTTTGGAGTGGTGTACAGTTCTCCAAACAGCATGTGTGATGACTGTGTGTAGCACACGGGAAATTGAGACTTGGTGGCTCAAAGCACGTCTTTCAGTTCCTCAGGCACTGGAAGGAATTCCCCACTGGGCATTTTTCTTTTTACTTAGACAGGAAAGTACCACTCTGTTCAGTGTCTGCAGTGTCAGCCTGAAGATTTCTGTTGAGATGAGATTCACCAGGGTGAATCAGACAAGAGAGCATTTTTGTTTAATTTTTTGTTTACATGGTTACAAACCCCATACATTTGAGTGCTTAAAATTTGCCCAGTTTTCATGAACAGCTGTTACACACAGAAATCTGTGGCTCTCTTCTAGGTAAACAACTTTTCTCTAAGTTCTTATCTGAGTTCTCCCCTGTTATACTGTGAGCTGGAGAGTGCTCTCTATTCACAGCACTACACTGCATCTCATTGTAACTAAACCAGGGATTCATTTAACATATCTTTGTTCCACATTTATTTTGAAGTGGTATCAGAACAACAAACAGATGATTTTTTTTTAAATGACGTTCACTTCAAATTAGATTGAGAAGGAAGAGGGATGGATAAAATTTATATTGAACATACAGATCTAAAGTTAATATACCAAAGAGAAATTTATGTAAAAAATAAAAAAGCTTTCAAAATACCCTAATTATCCTTTGTATGTCCCTTTTGTTTCCTCTCAACCTGTAACATTAAGGCCATGACAGCATTTAAAACTTTAATTTGATGTTATGCTCCATCAAGTCAATGCCCATTTCCCAGGTACTGATCCAGTATTTAACAGGGCTGCTAACATTCAGACTGCCTCTGAAGTGCAGTTGTATGGATGCACTGGATTTAGAAGACAAAAGCAGAAAGCCACAAATAGAAACACCAAAAAAATAGGAAAGAAAAGCACATGCTAGCTTGGTCATCACATGACCTATCTCACTTTCCAACATTTTTCTTAATCCACTTACCCGATAAACAAAAAATATTGTTTAAAAAGAGGAAAGACTACATTGAAATCTACTTAGTTTTATTCTGTGAAATAAGAAGGAAGTTTTTTCTTGTCTTTTATATAACTTTACCTCAATTAGCCAGGGTTTAAGCTTGTCATCAATGATAATGTCATATCCGTAACACTCAAAGCAGTGTTTATCATTATTCATTACAGGCTGGGGAAAAAGAAAAGACATATATATGAAAAAAAGTAATATGTATTAAAATCAACTACTCAGAAAGTAACCCAATTACGCACTTTCTTTGCTAGAAATCACATGTGATGACATTATGAATCTCCTACAACACTTTTCAGTGTTGTAACGCAACTATAAGCTTGCTAACCTGAGGTTCAGGACTGCCTCTTTTCTTGGGGCTGTATGTAAATATTTCAGTACTAATGATTGCATCGATGCCAAGTATTAAGTTATGCTAATTTCCCATTATGTCTCCTTTCGTGTGAAAACAAGTGTTTTCATACTTTGCAGAAGTAATAACTATATTTAAAGCCTGCATGCATCAGGAGAAAACAGGTTTGAAAATTTACAGCTTCACATAATTGTGAATTCTTTAAACTTTAGAAGGACAAGACTTATTCAAAGACATTTCTTTTATTCTGCTGCTGTAACTATGCAGAAATTTTAGGTCAAACAATTACAAAATACATTTTTAAATTATAATTACTCAAGGTAACGATAACCCCAAAGCCAAGTGAGACCAAGAGTCAAGTTGTGCTTAGATGCACATCTTCTAGAGAACCAGCAGCATTTGCTAAACAGTTGCAGTGTGCATGGTGTAAGACTTTTCTTCTATGTGAATCTCACTAGATCTTTCAGAGAAAACTTTGTGAAGGTTTCTGAGATGTTTTCCCCTAGACTAATAATGAAGGCTTTTCATTTCTTCAGGGACTGAAAGCGGGAAGGAGGAACAAGCATCTCGTTACATGTGCCGTTGTCAGAAGGACAGAGGAACAACAAAGTTCATGCTCCATCATTCTCACCACTTTTCCTCTTCTAAGGTTCTGCTAACATTTGATTACATCCCTTTTCTTCTTCCAAGTTATCTTCAGATATGATTGCACAGCAGAGGCCAGGTTAAGCCAAGCTTCCCCACCTCCCACTGATCCTAGCTGCATGACCTTGTCCCTTTTTCTTGTGCTGATTCTGGTGTTCATCTGGTCCTTCCATGACTCAGCTTATTCCCCTGGCAGAACACCAAGCCATCAACAAAGCAAGGTAGTAATTGTCAGTTCATGAGTGAGCTGATTCAGCTCTAAATGGTGCCAGGACCAATCCAAAAGAGATGACAAGACAATGTACTTGGGGCCAGGAGAGTCCTTGGCAACAGTGAGCTCCTCAGTTACCCCAGCTGACCCCCAGAGTGATACCTGCCCTGTAATGTGACCATAGAATATTACCCAAACACTAGAAAGTCACTCAAGCAGAGAACTGGGTGCTGCTGCTTTTTTTTTTTAAATAAGAGTTCATGATAACTCTGTGACTTGTGTATAAAAGAGGTGAAAGTATGTTATGTAACTCTGATGAACTAATAGCCTTAGGTTTCCTTTGATAAATTGTCCTCCAGAGATTTTTTTTTTCTTTGACACATTTGTTATTGCTGGAATGATGTCACACATTTTGGCAGAACTTAATACTATTCACAAGGGCAGTATCAAGTCATATTAAATAGTTCACAAAGCCCTCAAGGAAAGAGATTTATTCACTCCTTCAAATACCCACAGACAGCTCAACCCACTCACCCACCCAAGATTCAGTTCCCTCATCTCAGAGAAACCAAGAGATAAAGAGAACTGCAGAAATCAGCATCAACACCATCACTCAAAGAGCAGAAAAGAGATGTAGGGGTTTTAATGGCAAGCTCAATTCCATGGTTATGGGAAGCCTGCAGCTGGAATGCTATTGCTGGCAGCATTCCAGGAACAGCACTCACCGCAACAGCCTTCAGGGACTGCACAATTATCCAGTGGATTTCATCAAATAATTTGTTGGTGACTTCCTTTCCACGGGTGCTCTCCAGATACAGGCGTAAGTTACTCACTGTCCACTTGCCTCCGTGGATGTGGTTGTAATCATCCTGAAGAGTTAAGGAGTTCACTCAGTCTAAGATTTTGAAGTTGTTCAGCAGGTTTTTTTCATTCCCACAAAAAGTCCCCTTACACTTCCAAGTATTGCTCTAAAAACAAACCTGGCTAATTGTTCCTGCAGCTTCATGAAGACTTCAGCTTTGAACTGCCCTCCACATAAACAACTGCTTTTATTATAGCTGTAATATGCTTGTATCACACATTGCAAACCAAGTAATAAATCTTTCTTAGGAGAAAAAAAACAACAGGTACTTTGATAGTTTTATAGTAAAGTATGAGTTATGATTTGGAAATAGAAGTTTTAAAATGTGAAAGGAAAGAACTGAATGTTTTCCTCCTCTGGGGATAAGGAAAACACAATTAATGAGTAATAGCAGAATTTCACTGACGGTAGCTGTTGCAAAATGCAGCACTTTAAATAAATAAACACAGACAAACACTTTCAAGTACAACTTGTCTGTTCCCTGGTATCTTCTTAATGGTGCTACTGATAACAGTTACATTCAAGAATATAGTGAAATGATATCTGAATTGTTTGTAAAAGTTAAATTTCTCAAGTAATTCAGTACAAAAACCCATTAAGTGTAACTGAAACTGAACAGGGAAAAACAGGAGGTTACCTTATGTTCTCTTTTCAGAGGCTATCAAGTCTCTGCTTTATTTCTCTTTAAATGGAAAGACGAGCAAAGCGAGGGTCATTCATACTGATGGAAAGGCACATGCTCAGCCCTCAAGGAACTCTCAGGACAAATGTTTTGTCCCTTTATAAAGGTTCTCCTCAGAGCATTTCTGAGAATTAATGATTGTATGCTAAATTATAAAACACAGAATGCACAGAGTAGAAAAAAGCTCTCAGAAGAAGAAATACTGTCGTCCTTTAGGACAAGGTCAAAGAAGCATCTATCTTATTATTAGGCTTTCTCCTACAGCTCCCCCATTGGTAAATTTGGAAATCTGGACTGTACAAATAAAGACCTGAAACATGGTTCTCAGGATTTGCTCAATGGAAAAAAATGTCTTGAGACCAGATTCCAGCAAGGGAACAGAGATCAAAGTTTCAGCCCTCTTGGCCCTTCAGAACAAGTACTCAAATCAAAACAGATTGCAACTGGGTAGAGCTTTACACAGCCACAGTTGCTTAATTGAAGATATTAAGCAAAGTGAAAATAATTATGTATAAGAATTACTGTTGTTTTGTTTGTATTACACATGCATTTTCCAGCACCTCATCATAATTTTTATAAATTACTGACAGCTCAAATTAGGTACAATTTTAGAAGACTAAAACTGTATAATCTAAATGCCTCCAAAGTTACAGGCACATTTAAAAGAGAAGAACAAATAGGATGGGTAGCACAGCTTTACATCAAACTTCTCTTATGCCTTTCTGAAAAACTGAACAGATATCAGTTGTTTACAATTTATAAAAAGCTTTTCAAATATTCCAGTAACAACTCCACATTTTTAGGCTGCTACTTCTATATCCCTTTCTGTTGTCCTTTATTCTAAGTGACCTCACCACCACCTTCACTTCTTTTATTTGGGAAACTTGAAGGCCATTCTTTAACTGGTAGAGAAGATGGAAGGGTGCGTAACAAGACAGGCAATGTACCACGTGCCTCACATCTTCACTGCTACTGGCAACAGCACCAGGATTTATTCTCTAAGTTGTATGGGACCTGCTTTCACCATAAGTAATTCTCAGTGTGCCCTGTCAAACCAAAACGTGTTTGAAGCACTTCACAAATCAGCATCTGAGCAATAAAATATTTGTAGCACTGAAAAATGCCTTATTTGACCACTTACCCTGGTTAGAACTACCAACATTATCATTCACATTGTTGTTACACCAACACCCAGACAAAACCAGTTCTGCTATGCTGCACATCTTATGGAACAGTAGCAGAGAAGGCACATTGAGCAAGGTTGCATTGTAAGATATATTACATATATCTTGTGTATGAGTGCAGGTGTATACCCATAGGAATACAATCAGGAGCATGTGTGTGTGTGGATGTCCATACATATTTATTTTCCATACCACTAAAATAAAACATCTGCCATTAGGAAGTGCAACAACAGAGTTTTAATTACTGTACCAGAGGCATGGTTCGTTCATCACAGACATCCGCTACAAACACCAAAGGGACAATCATTATCAACTCATTCCCTGAAGGAACAAGGCTTGGGAAGTGACACTTTATGTCCATCGATGTCACCCCTGCCCCACTGACCTTCCCTCCCCACTGCTGAATTTCAGCCTACTTTGACATAAGGAAGTGCTGTCAAAGCTCTCGTGTTCCCACATGAATATCAACGGCAAACTACAGGACAGAACTGTTCTGCAGGCAGAGCTCCAGCTTTGTCCATGCAAGAGGAAGCCACCAGATGGCCAGGCAGCACTTCTTTATCTCGAGTTTGCAACTGCACATTCCCTTTGCTTCCCACAGAAGGAAGGCAGGAGCAGGATTGGGGGAACATTGGAAGAAGCTGGGAAATCTTGTGATGAGTAAGTGCTGGAAATAAGAAATTGAATTAACTGTGTGCCAGAGAGAGAGAGGGAAGGGGAGATGAGGAAGGAGATATTAAGCCACTATTACAAAGTACATATCCACGTGATCCAAGCTCATTAATTTCATTGTTCAATTCATAAGTGAGCATATTGGCTTTTAAATGAAAGGAGACCTGAAGAACACCCCTGCTCTCAACTACTGTGAGTCAATACTGAAAATATCACACTCTATTATAGAGCTGCAACTCCTTACCTTGACTTTTGATCTGTGGTTTCCTAAAATTTTTAAATCTAAAATGTATTTATTTGCAAGTGCAAGTTGAAGTATTTTAACTGCAAGATGATGAAGAGTATGACAAAACCTTTTGATTCCAAGTTTTTGGGACAATTCAAGAAAATCAGTCTTGCTACAAAAGAGCACGTAAGAACTGAGCACACTTACCCCATGTTTCTGAATGGCAACGTTTGTAAGGTGTACAAACATGTTATCCAGTTCACTTGTACTTGGTGTGTATTTCACTGTGCAAAACCGGCAAAATCCAAGTTTATACCTTAAATGCAAGAAGTCAATAAAATGTGTTAAATCCCTGTAAGAAACAAGGAAGTGAGCATCCTAGGATACCATTTACAGGTTAAACTTCTTTGTGCAACATGCACAACATTATTTTGACTACACTGGACATTACCTCTAAACAAAATACAAATACATGCAACCTTACATGTAACACCTCAGTGGACGATAGGTAGACACCAAAACATAGAGACGAAGATCAAATTTCTTTCCCCCAATCAGTAAGGGATTGTTGATGTAGAGTGAAATCACATAGGCTTCTTTGGAAGACTGAGACACAAACCTGAAAAACACAAACCATGGCTCACAATATGATATTTACAACAATACAATCCCTGAAGTCTTATACTTCTTCAGAAGTGTTCTGTAAATTTTGAGTTGACTGAAATCTTGCATCTTTTGCCAAGATAATGTATAAAGATGTGGTAGTTAATAATACACACTTGGCATCAGGCATTATATACCAAAAAATAGCTGAAAATACTGTACAGATGACCAAGAGCAATTACCCGTTTAAACTCACACAGTAACTGACCAAACCATTGAGAATGCAGCTCTACAAGCCAGCCTTTTTCCTCTGAAGAGAATTTAGAGCTTGGCAAGGTCCAGACAAGCAAAAAGGATGTAGTGCATTACCTTCATCATTCAAGGTCTTGTACTACTGGAATATTTGCATTGTGCGTGGTGTGCAATTGCAAACCACTGTGAAAAATTAAGATACCTTTCAGACTGTGACATTCTTCAGATTCCATATCAAAGGCAGGGAAAAATACTCAAGTGATACTCAGCCAGTCACTTCATCACAGGAAAAAGCTTAACATTAGTTGTGTGAGCAAAACTTCTAGTCAGAGAAAACTGTAAGATTGCTAACCTGTTTCATCCATTTGGAAGGAGATCATCAACATGACGTGTATTATTTTGTGTTCCAAAAGGAAAATGCATTTATTTCACACAAATTTAAAAAGTGATTTAATATATATCAAACAATTGTTGAAATTGCTGAGGGCAAGATTTTTCTCTTGCTTCCTGTTATTTAATACTGTGAAGCAGAACAATTTATTTCTACACAGTTTTTTTCCCAACAACACGGAAGGCATTTTTATAAAGAATAATAACTGAGCAGGTCTGTGTAGCTCCTCATACCACAACAACTCATATTATAACCTGTTGAAGGAGGAAGCGAGATAACAACTGAGATTAAATGCAAACCTAACTATAAAATGACAAAGCAATAATAATAATAATGGAATACTTTTCCCATGCATCAGACAATTAGCATGTTGATGTAGTTCACCTAATTACAGAAAGTACAGGTTTAGGTTTTAAGAACTTACGAAGAAGTTTTGCTGTCTCGAGACCATTTTTTAATTTGGGACAGTTTATTGATTAGAAATATTCCTTTTCCTTGAGCCTTGCCACAAGGTTTCATAATCCACGTGCTGGAGGGATTCTTTCTGAATTCTTCAACAAAGAGATTATAATCGGCAGGAAGCATAAAAGTCACAGGAACAAAATCTGAGTAAAGGGGAAAAGAAAAAGGTGCACAATTAAAGACTACATCTGATAAGACTATTGACAAATATATACTGAAAAAGAAAAGTTCTGTCTTTTCAGTTTTCCAGTCTGGCATGATCCACCTTCACTAAGACTCGTGCTGCTTTTTATCTCATTTATATTCTAGTTTTTACTTAAACAATTGCAAAATGTTGCACGATGCTAACTTCATAGTAAAGATTCTAATTCATGTGAATAGATTTTCTTCTTTCATTTATATGCCGTGCAATTAGAGTATTAGATACCATTCCAACTAAATAATCAAAAATTCTCAATATCCTACAATCAACTTTCATCATTCCTAATCATGCTCTGTGCACACAAAAATCCATTTAGCTGTGTAACTTTTATTTCCATGTAACTCCCATTATTCTTATTTATTACATCTTATTCTGAATTCCTATAATTCTTCTTTGTTCCCATGTCATATGATTACCTCAAATCTAAAGAAAAGCATTTTTCACTTTTTGCTATTAGATTATCTTCACTTCTGTCCTTACAGAACTGTTTTCTTACATGGATGAATTGTTTTCATTTCACTTTTCCAAGATGTAATTCAACTCCCCATATCCCCATTCTGTTTCACTTCAATGCTTTCTGACCTCCAAATCAACTCTACTTTCCTCATTCCTGATCTATTTTTGGTTTAGTTTTGAGGTTTGGGTTTCTTGGGTATTTTTTTTGTCTGGTTTGCTTTTTATTTTGTTTTATTTTCTAGCTGTCATTATTAGTTACCCAACTTCTCACAAGTTCCTCCTCTGAAGTGTTTGTTCATTCAGTTCTGTCCAGAGCCTTTCTGCAAAAAGTTTATTTTAGTTTTTGCTCCAGTGTAAGATTTTAAGATAATGGTTTTTCACTTTTGAGTTAAAGAAACTGCAACTCTCTCACATATGAAGTACCAGAGCCCTTTGGTTTCACCACTGATCTAATTGCAAAGTACCTTAAACCCACCATTTTCCCTCTTCAAAATAATTTTTAAGAAACCCCAAATGAATCAAACCCAAGAGAGGAGCAGAGCACTTCAAGGTAGCCACTTTAATGTCATAACACTCCAGAGGTTCAGTGATTCATGCACAAAAAAGCTGGTTCGATTCCAGTTATTGACTACCTAAGAAAAAAGCTGAATGCTGATAATGATAACAACATACCCAAATAAATGTATTTCCCATTTTCATCCTTTTCTGCAAGAGGACTTCCTTCTTTCTCAAGTTCTTTTCTGTATCTCTTGATATTCTTTACCATCAAATCTTTTCTGGTCAGTTCATAGTGGTTTGGGAAATGATTGACAATTTGGTCATCAGAGAGGCGGTAACCGGTTTCCACACTGAAAACATTTCTGATTGTTTGGACGCTCATCCTGAAACCAAAGACAGACACCAAATGATTTCTCTCAAGAAACACACTTCAGGAGGACAAATTAGAGAACTTTTTGCTCTAATTTCTTCATCTTTTCTTCCTCTCATTTCTCTTTATATTTAATATTTCGCTGCAGTGACAATCCAACGTATACTGAAGTTCTATTAACAAAGCAAATGAAATCCTGCTGAAGGTTTAATCAGTCCCTCTGCTACTACTGAAATTGGTGCAGGAAGTGAGGACAGGAAGGTGACAAATGGGTCCTACTGCACTCTGGCTTGTTGATAGTCAGGTCAATCCCCAGCAGGGCCTAAAATGACTGAAGTGCACCCAAATGCTAGAGAATCCTCTTTCTAAATCTGTTACTTCACACTCTTGAAAGTCACCTTTCCTCTTCAAAAATGCCACAAGCCCAAGCTCCTACTGACTGCCTTGCTACTTGGATTATGAAGGAATTCAGACATATGACTTGAAAACTGGTCAAGAGATCTTGCTAAAAACACCTGTGATACTTAGTTATATACCAGATGAAAGTGCTGCAGTTACAGAGTCATCAAATCAGTTACCAACTACGTTTTTCACAGAAGAACAGGGACACAGATGCAAAGAATTTTCTGTATTAGATGTCTCAATGTGAAAATTTAAGAATATTTCCTGAATGTCACCAATCTGCTATATCATCATTTCAGGAAGAAAAAAAGAAAACTAACCCAAAACAACAGAACCAGCCACACAGCAATTTCCATGAGTTTCCCCACTCTCCCAACTGCATTCCAAAAGCATGAGCAGATTACTAGATTCCTGCCCATTTAAATAAGTGGTTCACAAAGGGTACATCTGGCAGCACAAACTGCCATTCTGATGTATTTGAAAGGAACATCATAAATTGTTTGGTTTATTTAAAGAGTACTGTTTCTGCCAGTTAATAGATTACTGCATTCTAGGACAGCATTTTATGGTCTTATATTAAACACCAAATGAGAAGATTATTTACTCTCCTCCTTTTACCACAATCTTGATCTAATTTCACATTCACTCTCAGTATTGAAATGTTGAATAATTAGCCTGAATATAAATCATTATCACGAAGAGAAGGAAAGTACAGTTTATTACAGAAGTCGGGACTCTGGTAACAGGGCAAGCCTCCATAACATTGATAAAAGAAATTGGTAATTGTAGCGTACTTACCAATAAAAATTCCAGTCTTCATTTTCTGCCACCTGAATCCATCCTCTTTTTTCAAAGTTGTTTATTAGAACAGATTTTTCTATGTCAGTTACCCACTTTACTTTTCCTGCCATTATCCTAAAGCGCAATCAATCTGTTCGTAAAGAAAATTTAAAGCTGAAAATAGGGGAGGATACAGGAAAGTCAAAGCAGAAAAAGAGCAGCACCTACAAAACACTTTCACATAAGTTTATTAGTTTAAAAACCAAGGAAAATAACATCCAGGCTCAGACTGAAACCCTGCATTTCTCAGCTGGACAACTGCACACAAGGACACTGGTTACAGGGACTTTTCACACTCCCCACCTTTTATAAATAGGCACACAACATCTGTCTTCCCTTCAATATACTACTGACAGAACCCCCCTATTCTACTGGGTAATGTTTAAAGAACCAAGAGTGGAGCACAGACATTGTACTGTTTCTAACTTATAAACATATATTTTTGCTTTGTTTTGAAGCAGGAAAGTTCATCTGGATCATGTGGTGCCTGTAGAATAAAACCCCATGATTCCAAGAGAAATCCCTTACATGCTCTATCAACAATCAAGATCTGCAGTACCCCAAGGGAGGGACCTACAATGAAGTTACTGACCTTGCAACTGATACCATTAAACCCTCACAGGAGGAATTCCCCAAACCTCAGGTGGTTAGAAGTGTGCTTACAAACTGCATTTCAGCTCCTGACACCAGATGTCACTTTCTGCATTAGATCTCTCACTTGCCCAGGACCACTCAACCATTTTGGCAGGAAGAGACCTCAGCAAGTCCCTTGGTCCAGCCTCCTGCTCTGTGTAGGGTTAGCTCTGAGGTCTGGTCAGTTTGCTCAGAGCTTTACCCATTTATGTTTTGAAAAGCCCCAAAGACAAGAGATAGCACAGCTTCTCTGGGCATCCCCCATCTCACAATCTGACTGACCTAATGGGGGGGGGGGGGGGGGGGGCCCCCNTGCTCCCTACATTTTTATTATTTTCCCTACATTAGTTATTATTACTTACATTACTCTCCCAAGAACAAAACTCACCAGGCAAAGGAGTGGGAGAGAGCCGGGTTATTACACACCCACATGGAACACCATCTACTGCCCCTTCTACATACACTTTTCCATAGAAAAGTAAATTAAAGCATAAAATCACCTTTACTAAACGTAGTACTGTAATTAATGAATGTAGTTAATGCAATTTCTGCAAGTGTTGGACTGGAATTCAAGGGGTCTTCATTTTCCAGGACTAGATATGCAGATGTACATTTGCCACCAAGCTCAGGCCCCTATTGTTTCTTTCTGGGAGGTATAACCCATATAATCCCACAAAGACTATCCTGTCAAATCTTACAAGGCAGAAATGTTTACTAATAAACTTCAATTTTAGGAAGTTTAAGACCCACTTATTTTTATTCATGCTAGTAAACCAATCTGAAATCAAGCTTAGATAGAAAAGAGTATATGAAGGCTCAGGGTCTGTCTTCTTGTGTGTGCTTTTTATACAACACCTCATTCTACAAGGTCATGATCTTTCTCTGGGCCTCCCAGATATTACCAGAACAAAAGTAAATGAAACAAATAATTTATTTGTATTGAAGTTCTTATGACTCATCATCAGTGACTCACTAATACCACACACCACCTTGTGGTTTTAAAAGTCCAGGGATTAGTCTGCTTACAATACAATTGTCCCTTCAAAAAGAAATGCATTAAAGGCTAAAATGGTATTAACCAATCACAATGTAAACTTTTCAAAAGGCTTTAAAACAACGTTCTTCACATCTCCAAGCTACCCCATGATGTTCACCAAAATTCAATCCCAACATTATACCCATTTCTCTGACTTCCTGATCGATTCTCACACAGGCAGGCAAGTTAAAACTAAATAAAAGCAAACACTGAAGATAGCTTCTATCAGAAATAAAAGAAAAATTACAAGAGTGTAATTCTTTTCTTGTTTTGGGAACTTGAGGACTTACAGATCCCTCCTACTACAGGAGGATTGAAAGGACAGCAATACAGCAGCAGACTGAAAATTCCTCCTTGGTTTCTACAGACAGTTTGATAATCTCAGATGATGCTTAAGTTATTTAAGTAATTACTGTAATTTTGTAAACAAAATCTTCCAATTTTGTATAAATTGATTACTGAAACCCACAAACAAGGACACATGAAAAATAACATTAAGTTGTACCAAAAACTTCCTTATTTTCAATAATACGATTTTAATACAATATCATTTTCTACAGGAATCCTCTAATCTGCAAATAGGTATTCTAGATAACCCAATGAGATTGCAGAAGATAGCTACACATTCAAACTTCTGGTCAGCTGAGATCCTTAGCTTCACAAAACATCAAAGAACTGCACAACACAGCCCGAGCCTGTACATTTGTTGTAAGTCAAACCCTTCACAGAACACTGAGCTCCTACTCAAGAGCCAGCAGGTATGTGACAGAGGCACAGCAGGACTGCCACTGCTCCAAAACACTGCCTTTCCTGCCCGGACTGCTCCCAGGGGCAGCAGCCTAACCCCAAGGTGAGACCTCTGGCCCTGGCACAAATTCACGAACTGAGATCCAAAAGCAGCCTGGCTGGCTGCAAGAAGCCAGGGGTGCTGATGGCAGAGCTTTCACACCGCAGAACACGGGTGAAGCCACGCCTGCGGCACCTGACCCAGCAAGCCCTATTTCCTTCTAACAGTACAAAATCTTGCTGTGCTTCATTATTAAGTTTACTATTGGAAAATCCAGTTTGGTTGTGCTATCAAAGGAGGCCAGGAGGGCCTGCTGCGAAATTCATAAAGTGTTAGGGAGAAGAAGGAGCCCAAGACTGAAACAGACACATGGCTGTGTGTGCTTGGGGTGGGGAGGTGTTTGGGGTGACGGAGGGGTGTGTACGTGTGTATGCGGTGTGCGTGTGTGGGGTGTGTCTGCGTGTGGGGTGTGTACGTGTGGGGATGTGTGTGGGGTGGTGTGTGTGCATGTGTGGGGTGTGTACGTGTGGGGTGTCTGTGTATGGGGAAGGAGTGGGGGAGGGAGCTGTGTATGTGTGTGGGGTGGTGTGTGTGCATGTG
>VWZW01002468.1:58356-75326 GCA_013397115.1 Edolisoma coerulescens
GACACGGGCGGCGCCTTTCCGTGGGGGGAGCGGGGAGAAGCCGGCCAGGCTCTCCGGGCGGATCCAGGCTGCTGTCCCGGGGCGCTGCGGAGTGCCGAGGGCTGCTGGCGGTGCCCGGCCCCGCCGCGTGTCCCGGGACGTTTCACGGGCAGCACCTCCGCCGGCGCCGGCGCCGCAGCATCTTCGGCTTGGGGAGGCGGGATCGATGTCCTGCAACAAGCGCGGCGGGCGGGGGTGGACGCCGTGCCCGCGGGCGGGGGAGCGTCCGGCCCCGGCCGCTCAGCTCCGGCAGGGACCTGTGCCCTTCCGAAGGATGCTGCGAGCACCCGTGCGATTTGTACTCAACTACGGTGTTCTAAGCAAATGAGGAGCGGAGTGCGTGTACTTTTGCTCTTAGCAAAGCAGGAAATAAGCCCTCAAAATACGTCCAAGATATGTAGCAAAATATGCCGGAGTTAAACATATAAAAAGTTCCCGAATAAGTCGTTTACTCTGTGTACGTTTAAAACGATGATGTTGATAACAGGAATGATGTGCGACAGCAGAGATGGATACAGAAATCTGTACAGCAGTGTATACTCAGTAATGTTTAAGTCATTTCACAAGGAGTGATTTCAGCAGCGTGGTGAATTCTGTGATTAAACAGATTTCGAGGTGTTTAAGTGGAAAGTATTAGCCTGAGAGTGCTTCTCAAGGCCGTAGCAGAACAGACACACGTATAACAAGAACACAGGATAGACTCCATTGTCATTTTCTGTCACAGGTACATGGACAAAGTTATTTTGAATTGAATTATTGTGGGCACGTTAATTTTTTTTCATTTAATGCATGTCAGTTGAATGAGAGCTAGCACTGAACATAATGAAGAAGAAAATCAGTGTTTATGCAAGGTGTTTGATACCTTCTGATGTCAAAATGTCACCTCTGTAGAGACACTATCTCTCTGAAAGAAGAAATGTAACAAAATTACCTGCTTCACCTGTTTGGTAGGTGTCTGTGGTAGTTCTTTTTAATGATTTCTGTATCAATAGGCCATTGACCATAGGACCATTTAGAGCAGACTAAAGAAAATTGAATGCACTCAGCTTCTGTGGGGTGACAGCCTGCTGGGCAAAGCAGGAGGTGGTGGGAGTAGAATAGGAACTGTGAGCTTGACTCAATACAGGAAACCTAAGTAAAACCACGAACAGCGTGGCATTTTAATTCTCTATACTGATGTGCAGAACAAGGACAGCATAAATAGTGAGGTAAATTTGAGTTCTTAGACTTACGGTCACACTGTTCTTGCATATCAACAGTTTCTCTCACCTTTCCAATGTGGCAGCATAACTGGGATTCCAGAGGCACCTGTAGAAGATGACCAGCAAAGGTCATAGAAGATGATGAGTTTTCTGACCACAAGTCCAATGAAGTGTCCTTAAATGGGACAGGCTGGAGGTGCAAGGTGACAGTGTGGGTGCTGTGCAGTGCTAAGGGGACCAGGTGAGGGAAAACATAGCTTTCCCAAGTGTGCCAGCTTTTTAAATACGAATTATCAGGTTTAAATTAAAAATGTTATCTGGTCTGTTGAAGCTCGGCATCTGCCTCAGTAGTTTTATAGGTTATGACCTTGGTGACCAGCATCCTTGAATTCTACATTTAATATCAGGGCATGAGTCCCATATTCTGCCTCCTGAGGATGTCAGCACGTTCATTGCAGGTACTTCACCCTCCAAGTAGATGGGGTGGTTGAACAAGGTCTCTTAAGTACATCAGATTTTTTTTTTCAATTTGAAAATTTAAGAATGCATCTTAAAATGAAGGATTCAGACTTTACTATGTAACTCTATTAATAATTATGAGCATTGCACAAACTTTTCTGAACACCAGTAACAACTTTTCTGTCTGCATCATTTATTTTAGGAGCTTTCAAAAATAAAAAATCTAAAGACACAACATTTTGGAACAAATGTGAACAAAGAAACATTTTTCTATTCATAGATTATTGAACTATATATATATAGTCATACTTACCTCCTACAACTTGGCCGTGCATTTCAATAACCAATTTTAAGGAAATTCTTATTTATTGTATAAGAATCTTGACCTTTTGGTGAGACAGAGAAGTACAAAGGGCAGAAGATGTTTTGAAAAGGAAATGTAAATGTTAGAGCAGAATCTTTCTGACTCAATCTAAACCTTAACTCCTTATAAACAAGTAGAGCAAAGGCAATATCCCCGAGATAGGTGGTGCTGTCACAAAAAAACCCTAAAACAGTCTGGCAGAATGTGTGTGTGGTTTTGGGGTTTTTTAATAGAAATAGTTTCACTGTGGTATCAATATATTCTTCTCTTCAATGTTCGTAGTTCTTCCCATGAAACCTCTTGGGAATTGAATATTTTCATTTTGATAAAAGCAGACACCCCTTGTTTCTTGTTTCAGTTTAGAAGCCATTGAAATAGGTTTGTGAGCACTGAAGGAATCAGCAGACTCTTTAAGGAAAATGGTACTTTATAAACTTATCAAATGATGGCTTTTTAAAGCAGACATAACTGTACTATCTACTTTTTAAGGTGGAAATCTGTTGTTCTCTACAGTCACAGTCTCTCACAGTAAGGACTGGTGCTCTCAGTGCTCTCTCAGACAACATGGAAATGCTGATGATACATAAAAAACTTGAGACTCTTGAAGTTTTGACTCAATCAGAGCCCCTTAAACATTTTCAGCAGAGACTGAAATACAAAATATCTGTGTGTGCTCTTTGCTTTAAAAGGTTTTCGTTTAAAGTCAGCTGTATGCATTTCTTTTGCTACTGAGGTTACGGAACTTGCTTAAGGAACGTATTTTTTATGTTTAAATATAATCAAATGCTTAATTCCTATCCTGTTTTGAGGTAAGGGAACCTCTGTTAAATTCCCAGTGGAGGCATATTATCATACGAACTTACTGAGCATAAAAAAATAAATGAAATAAAACGTAAGAAGCAGAGCGTGTATTTTTCAGATTTACAAAGTGTCCCTTAATAGCTGTTTGAGGCAATATTAAGAAGTGTTTTGTGTAAACAGTCTCCAAGGTCATTGATGTTAAGCTGACTGAGAATATGGTATGAGACAAAGAATTAATTTATCTTTGCTCCTTGACCTGATACTGCTTTAAGAGTTCACCTCACACCCTGGCTTGACTAACCTGCACAAAATGAGTAACAATGACTTAACCTCTCATTTTTCTAAGAAAAACTGGGGTTGCTGATGGTTACCTTGAAACATTTTGCCATGAGCTGTGGTGGTTCCAAAGGCAGGTGTCCCTGTGAGGAAAGGGGCAGGGATCTCCTGGTGCCCACGGGCTGCGTGCTGCCCATGGCTCGCCGCGCATGACCTGCAAGGGAAGAGGGTCAGAAGTTGAGGGCAACTGCTGCTCATTGACAGAGGTCATAGGAGAGCCTGGAACCTAAAGAAAACCAAACAAAAAAATGCCTGAGATTTTAAAGAGTGTATCCTTCCTGCGTGCCCAATATTCCTGTTTCTCTGAAACCTTAACTAGCTCTTAATCTCCGGTCAAAGCCTTGTCCTTGTGAAATAGCACAGAGATTTGTGCTCGCAGCAGTCAGGGTGATGTCATGTTTTGAAAGAGGTGGCTATGGATTGGAGATATATATGCAAACAACCAAGCCTTTATTTGTTTTTCATTTAAATTTAGTTTGCATGGGCAGCTGGTAGAATCTGAAACAGTTTGAGATAGGCTTTGATACCGTGGGGGTAAAGGACGAGGGTCCTGTCTGTCAATCCATATTTATGGAGGCAAGCGCTGGGAATTTTGAGCCTGAACACTGGAATTAGATCATCAATAGTGGTTTTCTGTTTTCATAACCAGTTTAAAAACATAGTAAATCATATATTGTTATTATTTATAGCTTTACCATGTCACATCTGCATAAAATATGTAAGATTGTATGCATAAGACATAAAGTGCACATAAACTGCATTGACAAGTTGTAAAATACATAAGGATAATACATAAACTATAATTAATGCATTCGGTGCGTTTTACTGAAATATCATTGCGCCTGTCGTAAAATCTGTAAACAAAGAATGTCTAATTGAACTCATAAGTAAATTTCAGATCCTTGTTTTCCCCAACTCACCTGCTGGCTTGCCTGGTTTAGCAACGTTCCTTTTTCAAGAAGATTTTCTGTTCTCTTTTGCTAGATTAAAAAACACCCTCACAAATAAAACCAACCTGACTCTGCAAAGTAAAGACAGTGTCAACATAGTCTTTCTACTGAAGATGCTTCATTATTCAGTCATAATTGTGTTCATAAATTACCATAATTTCCATCATATAATTAGGCATGTGGAGAGCTGTTTTTTAAAATTTGGATCTAGGCGTCTTCTCATCAGAACATTAAGTATGTATTTGACTTGAAATACATTATTTATTCTGCTGAAGGCATTTCATCATTGAAATTGAGCTTTGAGCATGCTCAGTCAAAGCTTTACAGGGAAGCTTGAGCTTTTTTGATCTGATTGCTTGTTTGGAAATGATCTGTTGCTGGCGTGGGGTCCTGCCAATGCCTCCTCAGAGGTGTTGTGAGGTGGTCACTTACTCTCTGAATCACAAGCAATTACTCACAAACACATACGACCTCTTTGGCTTCTCTAAACCAAAAACAGTTTGCCTTTTCTTTCTGTGTAAATGAGAGAAAGAAAGGAAAGGTGAGATGGGTGGTAGAAGATGAACACATCCTGCTGTGGAGAACCAGAAGGGCCTGTGGAGTGTGATATATGCTCCTCTTGACCAGCTCTGCACAGATCCAAACCTGAGGAACAGAACAGGTCCATATTAATGTAGCTTTTGTGTGCATTTCTATATTACACCTATACACCCAAATTTTTTAAATGATGACAGAAATCAGTAAACGGCCTCAAGACAGGTAATTCTCAAGAAGATAATTGCTAAGCTTTGCTTTGAAACTAAATTAGACCCATCCTGTACACCTTCAAGACAGTGGCCCTCCCTGACTGCCTTTGCCTCAGTACTGCCCATCCTGTAAAATACATTTTAACACCCCTCCTTGCTGGATGGGCCTTGCATTGAGACAGCTTGGTGGGCAAAGGCAGCACAGGAGGCTGCAGCTGAGCTGTGGAGAGCATGACCCAACAACTCTTTTTTAGCCTGTGGGAGGAAGGTATTATCATGGGAACAGGTGTGAGGTAGCATATGTTGCACTTTGGGCTTTTGTTGTGGTATTGTATGGTTTGTTTACATGTCTGAGTTCTGTACTGCCTTGACTTATTATAGGTCTTTTTCAGGACACAGTTTTCGTCTCACACAGATATAGACATTTCCGTTGCATAGCCCTGTGAATGTGAAACTAGCATTGAGTCTAGAAATGAAGAAGAAGAAAAAGAGAGAAAAATAAAATACCTTTTCTTAGTATTTTTTTCCCTCACAATGTCGTTGTGAAAGCTAAAAATAGTAATACATGTGCAGGAGACAGCTGACCTTTTATGCTTGGTTTTACTACATTTTATCCACTGTAGTACTTGTTTTACTAGATAACTTTTAACAACTTTCTAAGCTGTGAAGAAACACAATTAATACATTTCCATTGGTACCCACAGGCCACAGGAGTACACCACTACATCCCTAGATGTTTGCTTTGTACGTGTGAGCCAAACAGTTGGGTTGTTAAACCTCCAAAAGTCCAGCACTGCATGCTTTGACTGTTTCTCTATGCAGCCTACTGAGATTAACTGCATCCAGAGAACTGACACTTTAAATGTCCAAGGGAGTACTTCAGCATCCCTGGGACCCTCCAAACCTTGTTCTGCCATTCCCAGTTTCTCATTCATGGATCTACAGGACGCCTTGGAGCTCCTGCCCGAGCTCCGGTGGAGTTCTCAAACCAGGAGCTGCCCTGGGTCAGCCAGTCCGTACTGCAGTAGTGTCACATTGGACCTTGCACCAAAAAGGGACAGGGATGCACTTGTGGGAACGTGATCAGCCCTCGGCCACCCACTGGTCTAGATGTTGCCCTGGGAAATGGAAGATCCGTTCAAGTATCTGCTCCAGTGAATATGGATTGATTTAATGTGATACAGCTTCACTCCGGGGTGTGTATGAAGCCTTGGCACCTGATTCAGAGCTACAAAGTCCTTGGGGTGACTGGGTATCTGGAAATCAGGTATGGTGCTGGAATGCACAGAGTTCCTCTATGGACATCACCCTTTTTTCTCCTGATTTTTTTTCGGATGGAAGAGAGAGACACACAGCAAGACAGAAAGGAAGCATTTAAAATGGGACAGGGCATCTTCTGAAGCAAATATAGCACCTAAAACTACTGTCTCTTTTTAAAAAGAAAATTATCTGAATTAAAAGAGCCTTTTAACTTACCGGTAAAATATGTTCAGATAGGTGCTCCCTTGGAAGGAAGGCTGCAGTATTTCCCCTCAGAAAGAGGGTTGGGTCCTACAACTTCCCTCATAGTTGGTGCAATAAAATATAGAAGACCTGATCCCAGCTTCTCTTTGTCACTGCTAACTACACAGCTCTTCAGAACTGTGGATGTATTTAAAATCCTAGATTCTAAACATCTTTGTAAGTGAAGCAGAAATGCTACAAACAGAAGGACAAAAACCAGAAGATAAAACTAACAACTGTGTAACACATAGTATCTGCCAGCTGACACTAGTCTGTAACATGCTTTTCCCCAGCCACATTAAACACCACTAAGAGGATCCTACACTTCTGTAAACCAAGTATATTTTCATTTATTTAGTATCACATTTTTGGGAGTTTGCTTATGCAGTAATGTATACACATTAGTTATTAATAATTTTGCTTTGTGGAAAATGTAAACTTCATCTAAATATTGAAAGAAGATCACAAAGGCCTTAAACTCATCCCATCTGGAAAATTTAAAGTTTTTCAAGACTGCAGCAATGTGGCAAACCAAATTCATATCAAGCAGCATTATGACATTACCTTTTGCTTGGTTTAGTTTAATTTCTGAGAATACTTTATTTGAGTTTTCTTCATTTGACCTGCTGAGAGTGTGTTTAAAATGGGAAAGAAATCTAGCCAGCAGAACTCCCCTTTGTTGCTGTCCAGGATCACTCCATCAACAAAAGGAATCGGTTTTTAGTGATGGAGCCAGGAAGCAAAGAAACCATAAAAAAGCTGGCCAAAACCAATGTCAGATAAAACCAGAGCATCTCCAGAAGGTTGTAATTAAGTTCCTCATCAGGCAGAGCCTTCCACCCCAGCAAATGTCCAAGGGCATGTGTAGTTTGGAGTAATTCCCATCCACAGCTCTGATGTTGTTTCCCTTGACAAACCAAATAAAACAATCCTAATGACTACAAAAACATCAGCTCTGCTCTCCAAACACTGCTCTCTGTGTTTTCCAAATGCTTGCAATATTAGACACAAGCCTCGTGTGCTGAAACCTGTTAAATTTTGCCATTGATTTTGTGGTACTGGTTGTGAATAACTTTCCCACTGTACAAGTAGGCAGCTCCACTGATTTTACTGGTTCCTACTGTCTGCACTTCCATGTGGAAAGCTATTAATGAGTTTAAATTTTTCTTATATTCTATTTCTATGGTGAGTTGCTTGTAATTTCCATGGTGGTAGCCTCCAGCTGAAGAAGGTGTGTAAACTTGGACCTGAATTAAAGACTTAGGAAAACCTGTTCAAGTTTGCTTTAGGTACTTTGCTGCCTGGGGATCTCCATGGGTTAGAGTGATTTAATGCCAGGCAGGTTGTTGCAAACAATGTAGGAAAGCATCTCGTACTAAGTGAAACTACTGGGAAACTATACTTGTCTACACTAGTTATATTTATTGAGATTTTCCAATTTCTGGGTTGTTTTGAGCCAATATAAAGTAGCAGCCATCTAAATGCTGCATGTTTGAATTGCTGGACATCTGCTGGGTCACTGAAACTTTCCTTTGACTACTCTCAAAATAGGTATCTTCGAAACACTCGTGTTCTGACTGGAGAAGTGAAAAGAGTAACTTTAAGAGCACTTTAAACAATTTCCATCTAAACTGAAAAGACCTTGCATAACATGAAGCCCTGAGGTTGTCTTTCATGACTTGTTGCAGAGTAAGATGTCTCAAATCAGGAGAACCCCCAGGCACTTTGTCCTCTCCAGCTACCGCAGTGGAGCACCAGAAGAGGAAACCTACAGTAACCTCCAAACAATTCCAGACACCACAGAGCAAATGGAGTTTGATATCAGGTATCACACTACATTAATACTCCTTCTGTCCTCCCCAAGTACAAAGTGCCAGACTTTCCAGAAAACTGCTAAGCCAAATAATCATAGTGCATACTACTGGCAATGGAATAGATGCAAGTGTGGATAACCTGCAGTGCTTAACACTGACCATGCAAGATTATGCTGCATTAAATGTCTGTAAGTTTTTATCTTGCACAGGGACACAGTTGTGGCTCTTCATTAGAGACCCACCTGTTCCAGCAAGCAGCTGAAGAAGCCATTTTTACATAATTCTCCAGGCGCCACTTACAACAAACTAGTAGTGCTGCCTTGGGTTTTTCTTGATCCCATACATACATTTTTTCCAGTACAAGAGTAAGGGGTTGCCTTTCTCCCCCATCTGTGAAAATTCCTTTCTGTGGTTTTTCTGGTGGTTTTTTGTTGGTGGACTGACCAAAGCAAGCCCAAGGGGTTTTTTTCAGCAGACTCTAGAATTAAGCTCTTAAGCCCACTTACTATTCAGTAGATCTCGTAAACAAATCTCAGCAGAAATGCAAATTAAAATAAAAACGTATAATTCATATCATTTGTCTACCAGAACAAAAACATGTGTCTAAGAGAAGCTAAATCTACTTGGAAATTTTCATCAGGAAAGCATAACCAGTTTTTAGCATCAACATATGCCACAGATGTTGTTCAAGTTTCTGTATGGCCCAGGACTTCCCTAAAAGCCTTAAGGTTTTGGTCAGTTCATACCTGGGCACCACCAAGTAGCTGGAGACCCACACTGCATAGTGGAACTCATTGGAGTAAATCTGTTGGATGACAAAGCCAACATTTTTGTAAGATGAAATGATTTGAAAGGTTTGAAGTGAAGGCTGTTTTAATATTTTGACATGGGGGAGAAGGGAGGGGGACAACCAATAAACCCAAACCAGAATCCTGTTGTCTTGCATAAAGAAATGAAACACCTAAAAAATCAACATATTTTTTCAAAAGTGCCAAATATGCTGCTTCTTATGAAAACATCAAAACACTCCATGTATGGGCATAAAATGCTTAATCAATAAACCCATAAAAAACAGGAAATAAAGCCCCTGTAACATTTCATTTTTACATGCCCAGTTTAGCCCAGCTGTTGGGGGAATAACAGTACCTGACATTTGCAGAGTGCTTTTAAAGAATTGCTGTTGCAGGGTTCTCCTCTAACGTGCACATCCTGACTGCCTTGCAGCTCAGCTACTCAGGTTGGCCATCAGCTGGCCCTGATTGGGGATGAATTTAACAAGAGGCACCACAGGACATTAGAAGAAACCCTGCTTCACCTGGCACAAGTGTAAGTTACCTTGTCAGCAGATCCTTTTAAAAATCCTGTTAGATAAACAAGAATGTTTCTGTACACAAAATAAAAAAGTTTATTGCTACTACTGCTGCCTCATAGAGAACCTAGAAAAGCAAAGCAGCTTGTTTTACAAGGAAAACCTTTGTAATAATGTAAATTGTAAATTGTTTCTACAGGCTACAGCCATTTAAAGTCAAAAGACTTAAACAGTGTCTTGCTATTTCAAATTCCTCAGAGGCACAGTAGCTTTACACACAACTTTAAGCACAACTGAGTGATGAGAGACCTGCAGCCCAGTGTGGTATTAACATGTTACTGCATGTGCAATAACCTACCCATGCACATACAAGAAAACATGGCTGGACTAGTTTGAACTGCCTTTTATCTGCTGGGAGCTGAAGGGTTGTCCTGCATAGTTATTAACTGACATGCAGCAGTGTCCTAGCCTGACATACTCAGCTGTGTCTGAACCCCCAGGTGCTCTGCCTTATTTTCTCCTTGCTTCTGGGAGGGGATGGTCACTCACTGCAGACCTACCGGGGAATGCAGTTCAATTGCAGGTGTGTAACATAACATATAAATATATCTGTATATAATGTATATATGCACCTTGTACCTCAGCAAAGCCATATTCAGACTCCAGAGAGAGCCTGTGGCATTGCTGTGTCAGTCCTGTACTGCTGTCCTGATTCATCAGGGATAAACATCTCTCATTGGGTTATGCTCTTCTAAGTTTGAAGCAACCACAAAGATTGTCACCTAATCACTTAACTCTGAAACTACTTTATCTTTAGATTTCAAAGGTCTTCTTCCTAAATATTTAGAGAAATATACATGTACACACACACTTTCAGGAAGGAATCTACTGAAGGTTTTTGTTTGGGTTTTGTTTTGTTGTGTTTTGGTTGGTTTTTGTTTCCTAAACATGGGTATTTTATTTGCCACTTTTTAGAATAAATTTTCTATCCTCATGCTTTCTTTGTTTTGTTTTGTTTAAATCATCAGGGTTGCTATCAGCGTTTTCCAGACATGGAATGTTATTAAAAGTGTTGTAAGAAGCTTTGGAAATGTTCTGAGCAGTAACTGGACAAAGCGGATCACTGGCTATGGAGGCTGGGTATGCTCTCTCCCTTTTCTCTCATCTTTTTGTTGGCAAGTAGGCAACAGGAACACCTGGCTCCCTTGTAATGTCAGTGAGTGAAGCATATAATGTGGCTTCAGGCTGGGGTTTATCCCTTAGTTTGTTGGTGCCCCCTCAGTGCCCTGGTTTTTTCTCTTTAGGCTGAAATTTCTCATTTAAAGACAGAGGATGCTGCCCAAATCCCACACAACTCACGGGGCTCCTTTCAGAGGGGAGGCATGTGCCACTATCAAATGCTGGAAGGGTCTCCTTGGGGAGATGAGCAGAGCTGCTGCCAGTAGTATTTACCCAGAGAAGAGAGGAGGATTCTGTAGTGGCTGGAGCCACCAGCAAAACTGACCCCCTCTGCATTTCTGCAGCAGAACTGGCCATGCCCTCAAGCCCACACTGACCTCCCCCACAGGCACTCTTAGTTTAATTGCACCATCTTTTTGCTGCTTGTTATTTCTAATTACCACCCCCTTTCTTCCCACAGACTTGCAGGCTTCCCTTCAGGTGCCTCTGCCAGAAGCTGGTGCCTGCAGCCTTGCTTGTTGCTGCCTTTTGGTGGGCCGTGAATTATGGACTGTAGAATTAAACACACAGAATTACAACAGGAGGTCATTGCTGGACACTGACCAACATCATTAACACCCTAGTGGTGGCAGCTGGTTTGTTTTTCAAATTTACACTGATAAAAGCTCTCTAATATTTAAAACCTAGGCTAGTGCTGGGTCACTGCTGTTTCATGTCTTTTTTAAAGAAAAAACTTGTAAAGAGGTTGTTGCTGGATAACTGCCTGACTTGCTAGTTTTGAAATGTGACTCCAGGCGATTAGAAAGTCTGTCTTTTTTGTGTTTATTTTAATGCAATATAAAGTGTCTATTTCCTATAAATGAGTTTGTTAAAGAGATTCTGGATGTGAGGAAAACTGAAGGCATGCTGGCCATCCTTTAAATTTTAACACTGTAAAAGCATAGTAAAGATTAAAACCATGATACTTTTTTAAAATTAAATTGTTGCTTCAAACCTTTTGCAGTGTTGTCTGCTTTATTTTCCAAGACTCTGCTATCACACATTAATGGCAGTATCTTCTGCCCCTTTTCAAAGCAAAACTATGAGCTGCCCAGAACAAAACCCCAAGACTTTGATGGATTCTGAGAAGGGATTTTCTCAGAGGATGCATGTCTTTTTGCAAGGCATGGACTTGGAGGGAAGAGAAGCCTGGGGGGAACATGAGCACAACTTAGGGGATGGAGACGGTCGAGGTGTCACCCTCCTGGACTCCACGCGTGGATTAGGGCACAGCTGGGTTTTTCCTCTCTCAACAACATCTCCCCTTTGTGCCTGGTTATTCTCCCTATATCTGGGTGCATCTTCTCTTCTCTTTGCTATTGAAGCTGGTTTTCAGGCTCCAGCTATAGACTCTCAGTGAGAGAAAACGAAAGTGCATCTCTGTGGTTTGGGTATTCCCCTCAGCACAGGGGATGCTTTCTTCTTGCCCAGACAAGCAACTCCTACCCTTAGTGCATTTTTGAAACAGGAAAATACAATATTCAATGCATTTGTGATCTAAGCACTCATCAGAGAAACTGGAGTTTCAAGTTCAAGTCCCTGCTTTAAATCAGACAAGGAATTTAAACCCCTCATGTCTTTAGTGACAACAAATGCCAAATCAAGCCAGATTTAAGCATGCTGAGGAGCATGCTTTCTCTCTTTAATGAATGGTGCCATTATGATTCTAGCTGCCCATCTCAAAAAATGTTTCTGGGAAAACTAAAAATGAAGTTCCACTAGACTATTTCATTGGAGCATTTCATGCAAAGGACTTTGAAATATCTTTGAATGACTTGAAATGCTGAGCAAAAGGAAAGCATGCAAAGAAGGAATGTAAAGGGTGATGGCTCCAGCATACCCCAGAAATTCAAGCAGCAGCAGCAACACATACATATTCCAGTGTCACATTTTTCCAAAATGCTCTCAAGCTGACATGCCCTTCAGCAGCAGGTAGGCAAGTTTTTTCTAGAAAAGCACACCTGGAACTGTAGTCACACACATGCCAGAAGTTGGCCCACACAGCCAAAAAAACAGACCAGAGTTTTGTCAGTGAACTGACTGCTCCGTTTATCTCCATAATAGCAGTGGGATAGAAAAATGTGTTAAAGTTACAATTTAGTAAGGGGTAAAATTTAACCTCAGGAGGGTCTAATAAACAAACTATGCATGTGTAATAAAAGTACCAGCTATGAAAAAATTGACTCTTCCCAGCTGAATCAGTTTAACACTACCACGTAGTCATTTCTAGATAAATAACCTTTATGCACAGGGGAGCAGTGATGAACAGGAGACTCTCACTGCCTATTTCATCCAAGAGCTGTGTGGGGTGACTCTGCTTTTTCCCACTCTGGTAATCCGTAATATAAGGCTTTGAATCACAACAGAGGGGAATTTCATCATCCAGCATGTATGGAGCAAAACACAGTCTCAAGGAATATAAAATTCAATCCCAGCAAAGCAACAAGTGAAACACAAAGCAAACGGCATCCAAAGCCACACCAATCAGCGCTAACTGGAGTACCAGGGAGCAGCCAGTGCCAGGCTCCTCCTTCACCTGTGGAGCACAGTTAGTTAATCCTTTAGTCACAGCCCCACAGGCTGACTCAGGAGACCCAAAGTTATTCTGTTTGTTTTCACTGCACACTTCCTCATACGTGACAGCATTTATGGCACTTGATTTTCTTCCACATCCTGTTTCTGCTTGTTCATAGACGAAGGAGCCACGCTGGTTTCTCCCATCTCAAACATTCAGTTTCCAGAAGCAGAGGGGACAGATGAGCAAACACATTAAAGAAAGGCTCTGAGATCCAGGATTCTTAATTACCTGGGCACTCTCTGCCCAGCCACAGGCAATGTTACAACGCACGCGAGGTGAGGCTGTGCTGACAGGCACCACACAAAATCAAGCCCTGAACACTCTCCATGCAGGGGTACAAAGACCTCCATCCCACTTTTTCTGCTCCTGGAAATTGCAACATCAGCACGAGAGCATGATGCCCTCTGGCTTTTGGTTTTAGAGGCACAAAGTCCACTGAGGAGCAGCCTGGGCTCACGCACTGCACGGAAGAAAAGCAAACACCCGACAGTGTGTTTGTGTCTTCCCACTAATTAAACAAGACCCACAAGATTGGAATGCTCTTAGGATACAGATTTCCCTTCAGCATTCTGCGGCTGACAAAAGTGCAAAGGTTATCTAATGGTTTGCAAACAAGAGATTTCTAGCATGATTTTCCCAAAGAGCTTTAATTCCAAGCAAAGTTTACAACCAAGTGAAATGGGGGGGGGGGGGGGGGGGGGNNNGGGGGAGGGAAGAAAAAAAATTATGGCAAGAACACTACAAATAGAAAACAGGTCTCCAACATTTCCTCAGAAAGGTTAAATAATTAAAAAGAAAATCCAGAAATTTTAAAGCACTAAAATTAGTGCCACCAACATACCACGCTCAGTTTCAACTATCATAAAAGCTGGTTTGAAAGTCACCAAGGTTGCATTTGGTCTTACAAGATGTGGTCAGAAACTTCTAACACAGCACAATCCAGTGTTTAATAACATGAATGGGATTTAGTTGCAATATTCTAACTAATAATTCTAACTGAAGACTTTGGTATGCTTTTCTGAATGATTAACACCTTACCTGTAACATAGGAACCTTCACTGAAATAATTTTCTTTACAGCTCTTCCAACCCTTAATCATCAGCCTCTGGCAGTCCAGTGGTGAAGCTGACATACTCTTCAGTGTTTTACTAATTGTTAATGTTTACACATGCTAAAAGTGGAATTTGTACTGTAAGGGCAGGCACAGCTGCCAGCTGCAGTCCACAAAAGAACTGTTTAATAATACAGTCCACTTAGCAAGGCCAGTGTTTTTAATTCACTCTCTCTTTCATAAATGTGAAATTACAGAATGATTGGTACTGTAATTGGAAGTTCTCCTGCATTTCATAGTACATTATTGAAGACGCTGTCAGTAATGTATCCTAAATTTTTTCTATATATCTGTTAAATACAGCATTAAAATACCAAAATAAAAAACACAAACTGAGAAATGGGAAGTTCTTTCCTGGAGGGTTTGGGACAACCTGCTGCTCTCCAGCTCATCATTTCCCGCTGCCAGGAAATGTACATAATATTTTTGTTAAGCTTTTTTTCCCAGTGAACATTTCTTGGGTAACTTAGTGCAACCAGTGTGGCACTGGAGGGAAGGTTACTTCCATCCACATGTGGACACAGCCAATAAAGATGCACCCCAAAACATAAAAATAGCAAGAAAAGCTTCATAGTTTATTTATAGTTTAACCTTAAGAAAATATTTTTTTCTGGTAACATCATCTGCCCCACTCAGCGGCTACCTGGCAATGTGGACACAAAATAAGAGAACTTTACATAGATGAACACCCCACAAGTCAGTTGAGTTAGAAAACAGGAACATCAACACACTGAAAGCCATCCCAGCAAATGGCTCCTCTAAATGCACCCTCAAGCCCAGAGCAGAGCCCTCCTCAACTTGGAGCCAACAACCCCGGCACTCCTGCAGAAGATCCCTGCACCAGACAGCCAAGGCTACCAACTGGAACCTGAATCCACACCCAAAAAACTCCCCCCAAAAAACACCAAACAACAACAACAACAACAACAACAAAAAACCCAAGAGGGAAAGTTGCTTGCAGGATTGAGGCCAAACAATGCTACTTGGCCTGTTTGTTGACAGCTTTGCAGTCCCGACACAGATGGAAGAGACAAACTTTGCTCTCCCCTTTCCACACCTGAGGCACTCAAAGGAAAATGTTCATTGCAATTATGCACATAGTGCTCTTTACATCATGAGAAACCATGAATGTTTAAGACTTTCGGGAGCACAAAGTTTTAAATCAGAGAAAAACCAAGTTGTGTGGATTTTCCTCAAAGGGTTACTTAAATCTCCGCGTCTTCCTCATCTTCCAGAGCATCTACATGTTTATATTGTTTCCAGGCCTTTAAATTACATTGTTTGAGAATGGCTCCTAGTTGATTCCCGGGCCCCACTTCATATGTGTAAGGAAATTCTGTTCCTTGCTTTCTTTCGTACACTGAGTGCATGGTCTGCTCCCACAGAACAGGTGACACCACCTGCTTCACTAACAGCTTCTGAATGTGCTTTGAGTGCATGTACTTTTTGCCATCAACATTGGAATACACACACAGCAGTGGTTTCTGAATCTCAATCGATTTTAGGACTTCAGCCAGTGGCTCTACTGCTGGTTCCATAAGTCTGGTATGAAAAGCCCCACTGACTGGAAGCATTTTTACACGTTTAAAATAATATTTTCGGGCATTCTCCTGCAAAAACTCCAAAGCCTATAAAAGAGAGAGAGAAGTGAGTCTTGCACAACAAAGGTTTTCTCAGTCACCCCACAAGAATCACCTCATCGGACTTACTGTGATAAAGGGATTCCTTTCCCTACCCAATAACTGAACACATGCTGGAAAAAAAGCCCCATAGAGCAAATACTTTTGTTTGGACAAACTAAGGCCATACGTAACACCCACACAGAGTGCAAAGTAAAAGTTTTAAAAAAGCAAAATGCTCAGTTCAACCGAAGGAATAGTTATTCTGAAGCAATACCTGTAAGTGTCCTGCAATGACTCTGCTGTCTGGAAACAAATAGTTTGAAACTGTGCACACGGGGTTCTCTATACCCAGCGATTCACAGTGTTTACGGGCTTCCAGGCAGGCAAATTTGTAATTTGCCTCTCGCCGACCGACAACCGAGAGCATTCCACTGGGGACAGCTTCCGACGCCTTTTGCATGGCTTCGGCGCGCACTTTCACCGCGTACAGCGCTACGGAGAGAAACAGAGATGCTGCGTAAATGGGAGCGCGGGCACCTGCGCCAAGAAAGGGCAGTTGTTCACTCGCCTGGAACGTCAATGCTTTTAATGCCGTATTACACATGTTAAAGCGAACAGTGGAAGTAAAAAGTAAAAAATGTCTTCTAATTAAAAATAAAAAGCGAGAGGGGCACAGTGATAACAGGCAACGCTTTGGAAACAGCACGGGCCCGGGCTGGGAGATCCTAGCAGGGAGTTCCGCACGTCCCCCAGGCACCTTCGGCAAAGCCCAGGGCTCCAGCGAAGACCAGCGCCGCGAACTCCCCCACGCTGTAGCCGGCGGCCGCCACGCAGCGCTCCACCACCTGCGGGGACACAGAGCCGAGCGCCGCCTCAGCCGCGCCGCGGGGCGCGCCCGAGGCGCCAACGCCCCGACCC